>JAURVB010007790.1:0-22664 GCA_033002965.1 Piper betle
CGGTGCACTTAAAAATATTTATCTATTTATTTTCATGTTCAACTGCAATGATTCGAAGTTCTACAGATTCTTAACAAATATATATATATATATATATGTGTGTGTGTGTGTGTGTGTGTGTGTGTGTGTTAAAAATATCAGACAAATGGCAATCATCACACAATCATGCAAACATTAGCCACAACACATGAGAAGAGAGCAAGATCAGAGCTTTACCTCCGGGGGACCAAGGGGAGGTCTCATGAGGCTTCCCACCTGAAGTCTTTTAACCCTTGGTGGCTAGGCTAGGCTAGGAGGAGCCCAGGAGGGCTTGGAAGGGCTTGAAAGGAATGAGGGAGCAATGGATGTCAGTTGCCAAAGGGTGGAAAAGCTTGGAGTTCGTACTTTATTTATAGGCCACAAATCCAGCCAGCACAAGGGTGCTAGGCCAACACCTTTTCGCTGCACTCTGCCAAAACGGACCAAAAAATCCGGATTGTCTAGGTCAAATAGCAGGGTGCAAAGGCTCTAGGCCAGTGCCTCTGCTCAGTGTGCAAAAGGAGGGAAATTCAAAAGTGTAGATGCAAGGTTGCTAGGCCAACACCATTGTGCCCAAACTTGAAACACTAACCATAAAACAGGCTGGTGAAATCAAGCTAGGACAGAGCCATTGCACTAGAGTCAGTTTTCATGCACTTAGGGTTTCACCCTAAGATGGACCGGGGCAACCTCAGGAATGATGCTGCTGGTCCCTCAGGGGCTAGGATTGACCAAATAAGGCTCAAGCACACCACAAACATAGTAAACTCACGGTGGACATGGTCCTAAACGTAATTAGACTCGACTCAAAATATAAAAAGGAACACAAGAGCTGGGTTGATGTAGTGTCCAGTTAGAGTCACTAAGGTGTCTAGACTGTGTTTGTAATCCTCTCGGTCAATCCAAGCCCCTGTGGGAGCTGCGATGCTGTTCCCAAGGTCACCATGGGCAGGTTTCAGATTAGTGTGCAAGGGCGCTGGAATTCTGCCCTTTTTCCCAGCGCAAAGGTGTTCCTCAGTGCCCTTTGGTTTGACTTGGCTTGCATGCCTGGCTTTCCGTGGCCTGGCTTGCCAGAGCGCTTGCACCCTCCCATCGCTCCTGCCCTACGCCTAATTTTTTACTTTAAATAGACAACGACCTCCTAGCCTAGCCTCTTTATGTATTTGTGTGTTGCTTTTTGCATGTTGTGATATTTTTTGCATTTTTACAATATTTTTCCATATCAATATGCTTGCTTGAAGTTTGTAAAATATAGAATCATCATAGTTGAGGATGTATAAAAATAGTTATGTATTTTGAAGTGTTCAGCTATCATGTTCATGCACTTTTCACCTTAACAATAATAAGTTCGTTTTAGACACCCTATTTTCTATGATTTTTGCTTTTTGGACTCAAAAATCATAAATATACATGTTTGCTATTGTAAAATTTGTCTAATATGACGTCTACATGCATGAACTAGAGCCAAGCTTGGTAAAAGATGACAGCTTTCATGGTCCCTACTACCAGGCCGTCTCTTTCACCAATTTTGACTCCATGATGTGATAAGCTCTTAAGGACATTCCTTTGCACGTATGTATCTATGTATGTTGGATTGTCTATTAAAAATATTCACATTAGTCTAACCACCTAATCGGCATGAACATTACCCCTAATGTTGTGTTGTATGGACTATGTTGCCATGGTATGAGATTGGACTCCATAGTGAACAATGTAAAAGATGCCAATAAAATATGGAAAAATTATGTAAGGATTCCCTAACTTTCTACAAGAAATGTGAAAAAATTTTGTCTAAATAAAAACCATATAGGTTATTAATATGGTCAGTCATCTGGAAAGTGTAGGAATGCAGGGTGAAACCCTAGTTCCATGATTCAAGATATAAAATTTGAAACTATTATAAAATGGTGATTTGTTTGTATAAAATTCATCCCCCACCTTAGGATGTATCCTAGTAGAACCATATTCAAGTTTGGAAGCAATTAGGTTAGTGGATCACAAGTTAGGATTTTCTCAAGCCCAATAGGTCCAAACTGCTCCAGAAATGGTCTAGCCAATATCCCCCAATGCCAAGTACACTCAGACCCATATACTTGGATTTTGGACATGAAACTATACAGAACTCAAGCCCATAGTGTTGTCTATCTACAACTACTAACCTTGGGCCCCTTTGGTGCCTTCGAGCACATGAACGATCCTTAGTAAGTTTAGTGCGTGGCCCAGGAACGAAACTCCCAATACCTTATCCCAACCTTAGTGAGCCCTTTTTACCATGTTAGCCCATGGACCAGTACTTTGTAAAATTTCCAACTAAGGCTTAGTGTTTTCAGGAACAATGGTAAAAATGTCATCCCATTTGGATATTGTCTGGCTCGTTTGAAAAACTGTCCGATATAGCCCATTTGATTAAACCCTAGAAATTGGACATTTCCAACTAAGTGTACATGAAATTCTAAACCATAATGAAGTCACCTAATGAGGTTTAACACTTTATTAATCATTCACTTCGGATAATTAAGTGTCTCATATATTTTTTGCATGTGTGGAGGCTTTGCCTCGATATGTGTGCCAATGTGATCCAAGTTTGATCTAGTTTCATCTCTATGATAAGATACGCAGTGTTAGCTCGTCGATTTAGGACGTGAATCTTCACTCATCCAGGTCTAAAGGACTCTCCTTTCTGTTCATCTCCACTTGACTCCTTGTGTGTCGTGTTTAATCACATTTTAGAAATAGGTCGGCATTGGTTACATTTTATTGGATCCTCCAATGCTAAGTCATTTAGCTGTATTTTCTACAAGTTTAACAAAAGTTTAAGGCTGATATCCCTTGATGAATTTCGAAATATAAGCCCAAAAAATATTATTATGCAAGCCCTACCTAAGCCTACTAAGTATAAGTATGAGGGTTTACTATTTTATGAGAAGAGTGATTTGTACCGGTATTATGAATTGCACTAGTACTCCTTCAAACCCTATGGTAGTGCAAAATATGAGGATACTACTTAAGGCAACAAATTTTCATAATTTTTTATACTAATTTAACCGTTCATTTTCCACCTGAGTACCATGGTGGGTGTTATATAGAGGTTGTGTGGGTATAAGTTCTTGTATGAGTATGATTTGTGCCATGCTTGTGCACTGGCTCTTTTAATAAGTTGTTTTGCTTACCGCCCATGTGAGGCTTATGAAATTTTCTAACTTCCCGTAGATAATGGAATCCCAATTGCTAATATGTTTTACTCCTAGTTATTTTAGACCAGTAATCAAAACTATTTGATTATTGAAATATTCCTATTTATATATAGGTGATGTCCTTGGCAATGGTTGGCCTAGGTGCATGGATCGGGCGGCTTGATGGTGGTGGCGAGGGCTTCGTGTTGTATTTATGTATTTGAACTATGTTTTGATGGATGACTATATTGTGGGAATGAACCCTAAACTTATCATGTACATTGTATGATTTTGTGTTTGGTATGACACGATGTTTGTGTACGTGTATTTAGCTTATTATTTGATTTCATATTTATTGTGGAGTGGATAATTTTGGGGCGAAGGATAGCTATCGTTTGCAAGTGTATAAACCCTAGAGTCCCGAAACATGATGAGGAGCTGATCCTGATACACGAAATCTATTTGGTCGCAGCTGTGTGTGTGTAGATAAATGTGGCTAGGAGGAGCGTACGGGTCTTACTGTGTGAAGAACTCACGTGAAGATTGGGTGTTTGGGTATGATGCCCTAGCGTCAAATTACACCTTTGTGTTTAATTCATTTGCAGGGGTATGTGAAACAGATAATGATGACCCAGTGTTTGATATATCGCACCAATCACTTCAACTAAGTATATGAAATTGAGCATGTCACAACATCCAACCTCTTAATTACAACAGAGGTGCACCTCTTCTTTAGTTCATTGTGATCACTGTTAAATCTTGGACTTTGGCATTTCAGTTTTTGATGATGAAATTTATTCATATGGATTAGAGGAAGAATTGCTCTACAATAAGGTTCTATTGAACTAGAGCAAGTTGATTGATTGCTCAATTGTGATTTGAATAATTCAGAATGTTGTGACATTTCATATTATATTTGGACATGTTATGATGGATGAATATTATTATCTTCATTAAAAAATGAGCTCCATATCCGAATATTCAAGTATTGAAGTGTTCTAAAGTAGGAGTGCTAGTTCAAAATAAGGTTGAAGTGCTACAATTGTTTATAAGGTTCGGGTAAGCTTCATTGTGTCAACCTTTGGACTTTCTCAAGAGATTGGGTTATACTTTTTGTTTCTGTATATCTCTTGTGGTGTAAAAGATTGTGTTAGTCTTGTGTGTGGTGTATGCTTGCACTAATGGGCTATTGTACACTTCGGGTGTGAAGTGGGTTGAGTGGTGTTGTAATTGTGATAAGTTTGTCGTGTGAAGTTGAGTGAAAGGTCAAGGGGTGAAGGACAAGTGTGCCTTGTAAATCCGACTCGGGGTTAAGTCCGGTGAAGGACAAGTAGCATGTGAAGTACTTGGGTCTTGCTTGGTGAAGGACAAGTGGTTATATACTTAGGTTGCAACACACTTTCTGGTTGACCATAATAAAGCATAGAAGTCCTACCCAACCATTGGATGCAATGGTGTAGAAGAGAGGATGTATCGTTTGAGAACCTCTTTAAAAATCTTTGTGTTTGAGTTCTTGTCATAACAGTTTGTGCTTTAATTGATTTTGGCCTATATTGAAATGCAACTTGTTTGGTTGAACTTGTTTCAACCATACTTGCTGTGATTATTTGCATATAATCATTTGTATTTGTTTAGTATCTCCATAGGACAAGATCTTATTTTCGATACTAACTCTTGATTAAGTGTTTTAGGTATTTTGCTATGTACCAAATCCTTCTTTTCAATTTGCATCAGAGCTTTTAATTAAGGTTGTTGTGTTTCAAAAACCTAATGGCCATGGAAACAAAGATGAAAGCTTTGGAAAGACAATCAACCATACGACCTCCTTTCTTGATGGTTCTAGTTATACATATTGTAAAACTAGGATGAGAATTTTCCTAATTTCTTGTGATTTTGATCTATGGCAGGTTATGCTTGATGGACATATGGATCCTAAAACTAATAGAGGATCAGGGGATGAAAAGATGAGAAAGCACATTCCTTAAATGCCAAAACTATGAATGCTCTATTTTATTCTCTATGTGAAACCGAATATACTAGGATGTCTTTGTGCACTTTGGCTTAAGAGATATAGGAGCTTCTCAAAGTGACAAATGAAGGCACATCTCAAGTTAAGAACTCCAAGATAAGTCTACTCACATTGCAATATGAGGCTTTGAAGATGGAAGATGGTGAGAGTATCAAAATCACATACAACTGATTCCATCATACCATAATCCACCAATAGTCCTCCTTTGCATTTTGCCTTAACATGACCTTTGCCACAATAGGTGCCATAATCCTTTACGGATTAGAATATTGATATCTAACTCTTTTTGAATTAGGGTTTCTCTGTTTTGGCTTGGCATGATGTCTTATGAGTCCATTATGTTCCTTCAATTCGGCTCCTTGCTTGCTTGATTTACCTACACAAGAGTTAGAAGTGGAAGCTTTAACAAAAGTCTTATTAAAGTTACCTCCACATTTGTCTCCTCCTAGCCCTAGTTTGCATGGTAGACTCTTTTGAATAAGTAATATTTTGGAGACTTTTGAGATCCACCAATCGTCTTGCGTAGTTTGTCATCATTCTCCTCAAGTTTGCCTAAGATAGCTCTTCATTCCTTTGTTCAAGGCTTGTCACTTTGGCTTTTAGTTCTTCATTTTCAAAAGACAAGGCTTGGATCATCATCTTTAGGTCTTTGTTTTCCTTATCAACAATGATGAAGTTTTGATATAGTTCTTCAAATGTAGTTGGAGCACTTTCTATCTCCACTCAATAGGAGATAGTTTTTAGATTCAAGTAGTTCCACAATGGTGATAGTTTTTAGATTCTTAACATCTTCAATAACTGTCACTTTCTATCTCCACTCAATAGGTAGAGATGCAAGAAGTTTTCTATTGATTTCATCTAAAGCTAGATCGTTACTAAGGTTTTGCAAGGCTACCACAAGGTCTGGATTCTGAAAAGATATGTTCTTGCAAGTACACACATATCATTTGGGTAAATTCTAATTTATTTCAATTCTGGATTGTTTTTTGAGAATTAACTAAAATTATAAAATCAGATTGTTTAATTGATTGATTTATTTATTATTTTGGTTTTGATCGAAGTTTTATCACGGAGAGGTTCTTCACCATGATCGGTTATCCATTATAATGGAACCACAAAATTGCTATTCGAACCGAATTTCAAAGCAATTCGGTGCATCCTAAATCTGATTTTATCGCAGATATTCCAACTAATGGTTTGATTAGTTTTGGAAGATGAATAGGTTAGGAAATGGACATTGATCGGGCAAAACCATTTCGAGGTTCCTGCCATCTCATCTTCTTAAACCTGTCGGAGAGAGGTGTTCTTCACCAAAGTTGTGGTCTTGCCGATTTTCAATGCAATCAAAGTTTAGCTGGTGTCGATTGGGTGTTGCATGCAACCGAGAATCGTCAAGGCCTCTTTTATCTCAATCAAGTTCGATAAATTGTGAGTTTTCAATGTTTGTAGATGTTGGATTGATCTGATTGCCGAAGAAATCAATTTGGTGATTTTTCTCTTGAAAGCTCAATCGAGTTTGGTAACTGTTTCAATTCAATTTCTTTTGTGTTTCCACGTTGATTGAATTGATTGATTGTGAACCGAGTTTTCTGATTTGATTGATTTCTGTTCGGTGTGTAAGAAAAGTTTCTCAACAAAACCAAATTTCATCAATTCTTGATTTCATCATAAATGGCTTTTGGATCACTATTTGTTTTGTTGTATTTGATGATGTTCGGTGGAGCTAGATCATCCCAAAGGAATGATGGAAGGTCAAGCTCTCGCCCGAAAAGTAGGAGACAACAAGACGAATTGAGTTCGGACGCTAACTATCCAAGGGAGAAGAAAGACTTATTTTTTGATAGTTTTACTATTCGGAATGCTATTCATGAACAATCTTTGAATCTTGAAGATTTTTCTTTAGAGGGTAGATTTTTAGAATATATAGAAGCACAAGGATGGCTTTTGGTTTTTCCAAATCCTGAACCGAAAGTTGCAATGATTTTAATTGCCATATTTTATTATTCAATGAATCGGTGAAGTCTAACTTGTGTGCAGGGATTAGAGAATGGATGCCCATTCAGAATCTTAGCCGATGATATTACTAATTATTTAGGTGTTCCAAATGAAGGGTATGCTACATACATCAAAAATCTGACTTCGGATGTGTCCTTTCAGAGATATGTATATGCTACCAAATTAGATGGAATTGTATTAAAATCTATAGTGGGATACAAGAATCTGGTAAATGCTAAAGATTTAACTCTAATTATTTTTATTTTTTGGCAGATAATGGTGACCAGTGTGCTACCCCACGAGGGCCATTTCAATGATGTTAGCAGTTTCAGAGTTTATTTGCTTTGGATGTTTCTCAGTCGAAAGTAAATTAATCTTCCAATTTTGATTTTTAATCATATGTTTGGTGCAGGAATCATGGAAGATCCGGAGTACCTTATGTTCGGATACTAACAACCATGTCTGTGAAGAAGTGAAGAAGTCTTAATCACTATTGTAGAGATGTAGTGATTCGGATAATGAACATTGCACCAATTGAGCCTCGGCTAGCCTTCTGAATTAATAAGAGGTCTCCAAAAGAGCTTAATTCTTATGATAATGTTGAGGATGATGATGATACTCGACATGAAGGGCAACTAAATAAAACCTTGGAGACTATTAATGCAATTAGGGCATCCAATTTGGAATAAGATAATGATGATGATGATAAGCATATGGAGGATGTCCCTATAGCCGAAAACATTCCATCATAGTTGAATGAGACTGATTGTCTGGCTGATCATTTTGCTCGGTTGAACATGAGGCTAGAATCAATGGATGCTGGGTTAATAAGCTATTGTGATCTATTTAGTATGCTTAATAGCCGAATTGATAATACGGATGGTAGGCTATTTGGATGGAGGCTAATCAAGATAGATACATTCGGGATTTTTGTGCTTCATATTTGGTGCCTTTGAGCGGTTATCATTTTGCTTATGATCCAGATGTTCCTCCTCAGCAAGATTCGTGTTATATTTTATTTTCCCAAATTGTATTTAGTGTCTTTTTGAGATGACGAAGAGGAGAAATATGTATTTTAGGGTTTTGCCGAATGTAGGGGAAGTGATAAAATAAAGCTTAGAGTTTATTTTGTATATTTTAAGATGTATGGGAATACTAATGTTTCTTGTACCTAAAGGATTTCTATTTGAAGAAAACTTGGCACAATTAGCTATTAGCTTGCTCCAACTATTGAAAAACTTGTGGGAGCTAAGGAGCTTCTATAAAGATATTGATCTTCGGTGCTTGCTTCATTGGGATTGGCCTAAAACTATGTTACAAGTGACGCATGTTGTCATCAACAAAAAGGGGGAGATTATTAAGTCTCAGACTTGGCCATTTTAGAATTTTATGATGAAACATTATTCATATGGTTATATGAAGAATTACTATATGATAAAGTTCTCTTGAATTATAGCAAGTTGATTGATTGTTCAATTGTGATTTGAATAATTCGGAATGATTCGGAATGTTTTGACATTTCGGATTCTATTTAGACATGTTATGATAAACATGTTGTGGACAAATATGTTGGTCTCAGTCTTAAAAATCTTGGACTTAGACTTTGTCAAGTGCTTAAGTTTTGAAGAATTCTTGAAGACCAAACTGGAGACTTCTCAAAGACCAAACATTCAAGAAGAGGCTAAAGCTTTGAACCTATTAGAAGTTGAATTCAAACTTGAAAGGGAAATTACTGTTAGAGTTTAAAGGAGCTTTTCTCACATTAATGACTCAAGTGGTTGGATGTTGTTTAAGCTATGAATTTATGTAGATATATAAGGAGCTTTTTATCATCTTGAAAAAAATAGCTCCATATCCAAATATTCAACTATTGAAGTGTTTTAGAGTGGGAGTGCTAGTTTGGAATAAAGTTGAAGTGCTACAATTGGTTATAAGCTTTAGATAAGCTTCATTGCGTCAACCTTAGGGCTTTCTCAAGTGATTGGGCTATACTTTTTGTTTTTGTATACCTCTTGTGTAGTAAAATATCGTGTTGATCTTTTGTGTGGCATATGCTTGCACTATTGGGATATTGTACACTGTGGGGTATGAAATAGGGTTCAGTGGTGTTGTAATTATAAGTGTCATGTTCGGCTTGTGAAGTTGAGTGAGAAGTAAAGGGGTGAAGGATAAGCATTCCTTGTGAAGCCTCCTTGGTGAAAAATAAGTGGTTGTATACTTAAATTGTAACACACTTTCTGTTTGGCCACAGTGAAGCATAGATATCCTACCCAATCGTTCGACATAGTAGTGTAGAAGAGGGGATGTACCAATTGGGAACCTTTTTAAAAATCTTTGTGTTTGATTCCTTGTCCTTATTCGGTGTTCTTATATACAAATTATTGCATCTTGTTTGGATAAACTTGTTTCAACAATACTTCTTGTGATTAGTTGCATATTGTTACTTATATTTGTTTGGTATCTCCATAAGACAAAATCTTGCTTTCGGTACCAACTCTTAATTAATTGTTTTAGATATTCCAATGCGTACCAAATCTTTCTTTTCAATCATCGCATCTTTAAGTTACCTACTTAGTCACAGGAGAGGTTCTGCATTTATTGTGCTCAGAGTGACCATATAGGATCTTTAAGCCTAAGATCTTTCCTATGTAATACGAATTTTGCACACATTCTATTAAAGTCCGTTATAGTGTCCATCTTAAATTTCCTAGAGGGTTGAGATCCACTTCAGTAAAGCATGTACGCAATAGCTTCTAACTTATAATGTCACAGATTAGTCTATCCCTCCAGGCCGAATTGGAATGTTACATTCCAAGTGATATATGAATCTAGGATATGGATGGTTTCCACTATACACGCCTATAATGTAAACAAAATTTGTAGATAACAACTAAACATATTAGTATATAATAACTAAAAATAGTTTGTACATATTCATGCGTCAACAGGAAAAGCATACTTGAAGTTTTTGTATCATTATTACTTGATACTTGAAAAACTTACAAGAGATACGTGAATCATGGATATGTGAGGATTTTTTATGTACATGCCCAAATTATATACAAAATTAGTAGATAATAACTGAAGATAGTTTATCCATATGATTTTTTTCTGCACGACAGAGCCAACTAACACTCATGGAAAGTAGGTTATCTACCATATACGAATTCTCTTGGAAAATGGCCCAAAACTAGTAACAAATGGGCCTTTGTCACGGGATTTTGGCATGGGCTGGTCAGTGGCAAATACTTTAGCCATCCGCTACAATAAATAAATAAATAAGTATATATATATATATATAAAGAGAGAGAGAGAGAAACTTAAACTTGAGCTATAGCACCCTTTCCAAGCTACATTGTTTCGACACCCTTGGATCATATCTAAGTGAAAAAAATGAAAAACTTACATACCCTTGTGTCATTCCATCTTCTTCTAGCCCAATCATCGCTCACATCCTCATTGCCTTCCATGTCCATCTCTTGCCTTGTGCCACTGGTTATTTGTAATATGTTTGTTGTTTATGCATCCAACTAGTCATTCTCACCAACACCAGCTTTCCTCACACACTATCATCAACACCTTCTCAAATCTCAAGTTCTAACAACATAGGCATTGCTACAATTTCTCAACTCTACTAACAGATATTAAAAGTTGCCTCTGTTGATGAATGGCCAATTTTATGCCTTCTTTTGTCATCATATTGTTGGTGGGACGAGCGCTCCAAAAACTTGGAATGGGATTGTGAGATTCTTGTTATGTTGGGGATCGCGTCGGGGCATCATTATTTATGAAACAATAATTGCAAACACAAAAGAAAAATAAATAAAGTGAGGCACAAAAAAATTTTATGTTGTTCTTCGAGGCCCAATGTGAGTTTTCAAGTCAGTCCACGTTGGGTTTGCCTCACAATTAACTATTTGAAAGCTTTTTGATACAAAATATAAATAAGTGGATTATTTGTCTACCTCGTAATGCATGCCCAAATTTAGATGCTCTGAAAATACTATTTATAGCCTTCAAATAGTAAAATAGACCTCACGAATACATGTGAGAAATCAAAAAATGGTGGGTATCCAATTTCACGTAAATCGGAGCACAAAAATGTTGTTAAATGAATTAGGAAAGATGAGTTGAACCAGACTATGAATTAGGAAAGTTGAGTTCGAACGAGACTGGGATTGTTAGGTTCGGCGGGTCGCGAACCGAGTCATGGACTCCGGGTGGTCTCGAGCTAGGAGTGGAAACAATGAGCACAGGGTGACTTGAACATGAAGGCAGACGCGGTCAGAACGCAAGTATTTGGGTTCAGTCTTGGTCACAGGCCAGTTCATAGGGCAGGCAAACTCAATCTGGGAAGCTGGACACTGTCACGTGCATAGGTGTATGATAGACCCACTCTGTGTAGTGGTGCAACACCAGGAAGATGGGCTCCGACAATGATGACTTGGATGTCGAGCGGCTCCAGTGAGGCAAATATTATTGGATTAATTCGAAAACGAGGAACCATTTCGTAATATTCATGGACATGGACATAAAACTTATTGGGCATGGTATTATTGTCTCGGTCATGATGTATTAGACTTTGACAGAGGACTAGAGCTTTGATCAACAGTGCAGACAGAAATGTCAATGAAAAGCTTTGATGAAACCCTAAAACCGGAAAATCTAGGAGGAGCTTAAAGTTTGAATGTATTTGATTTTGAACTTGAGACCAAAATTAGGGTAGGAATTTAGAGGAGCCTACTCAACATTAATACTCAAGTGGTTGGATGTTGAACAAGTTATAAGCTTACGTTGCAATATAAGGAGCTCGATGCTAGTGGAACAAGCTGCCCATTATTCGAATATTCAACAGTGTTTGAAGTGTTCTAAGTGGGTGTTGTAGTTTAGAATAAGGTTAACAACTACATTGGGTATAAACATCCCATAAGCTTCGTTGTGTCAACCTTGTGGCTTCAAGAGATTGGGCTACACTTGGTGTATTTATATTTCTTCTGTTGTAAAGATCTAGATTGATCTTGAGAGGATAATTGTAAATCAATCATTTGTGATTTGTGTGTGAGATTTGTGGGCACACGCAAAGTGGTCGTATACACTTTGCGTGTGCGAAGTGTTGTGTGGTGTTATAATTGTAAGTGTCAAGTTTAGCTTGTGAAGTCAAGCTAAGTGCCAATGAGTGAACGAAAAGTGTGCCTTCTGAAGCCGACTTCGGGTTGAGTGCGGTGAAAGACTAGTGACTTATGAAACACTTGGGTCTTGCTTGATGAAGGACAGAAGGTTGCACACTTAAGTTTAACACACTTTTAGTTTAGCCATAATGAAGCAATAGATGACCTACCCGAGCATAGGAAATATTGGGGTAGAAGAGAAGACGTACAGGTTGGAAACCTCTTTAAAATCTTTGTGTTTGATTTCCTATCATTAATCTTTTATGCCTTAACTGGTTTTAACACATGTACAAATCTTTACAACTTGTTAGTTTGACAACTTCGCCAACACTTCTAGTGATTATTTATATATAGTCACTCATATTTGTTGACTATCGGTATAGGACAAGATTCTTATTATATTTGGATACTAATTTGTGTGTTTAGTATTATAGTTATTCTGCTGCATACTGAAATTTTGTGTTTAGCTACATTACCATACACCAAAATGAAAGGTGTGCCACCGGTGCTTAAAAGTGCTTAAACGTGCGGAAGTTCTATAAGACCGCAAAGCATCATTTAAATGGATGGGACAAATCACGTTGGTTTTTTGATATCGTGATTCTTCGCCTTTCGATTTCAATGCTTGATGGCTTCATTAATTATATGATAGACTATCATTATGTTAATAGGCGTGCTTTGGACAGCATGGATCAAAATCAGAAACTGCACGCAATGCACACGAAGGATCAACAAAACCCAGAAAAATGGCTGCAAAAAGTGGAGCACAAACTCGTTCCAACCAATCTCAGGACACAAACAATGATCTCTTTGCATTGGGCAATGATGTTGCTGTTAAAGTCCTTCTAAGATTGCCATTGAAACCCCTCCTCTGATTCAAATCTGTCTCCAAGAAATGGCACAATGTGATCTCGGAACCTTCTTTTGCCAAATCAAAATCAGGCATGGCCGTTGCCTTCTCGAGTGTATTGTATCAGCTCAATCTATATCAGATCAATCATGTTCCATTTGGTGCAAGGCAAATCCACTTTGTACCAGACCACCACTACAGCCTTCAATGAGGACATCAGCTCCATGAGAATCAATGGCCTAAGTGTAGATTTTGTAGACTCCCACAAGGGGCTGCTCTTGTGTTGTGATAATAGACTCTTCCCAAAAACTATTATGTCTGTAATCCTTTAACAAGACAGTGTGCTTACGTTCCAGCTCCTCCCAAACCCTCTGCCACCGCCAAATTGTTCAGTGAAGAAGACTGTTTTAGAGTGATTAATGTCAAATACGAGGAGATAGAAATGCAGATTTCTACTCGGAGAGAGGAGAGTAGAAGCCTGTTCCAAAACGAGTTAACTTCCACATACGGCAGTGTCCTACTATGGCCGGAAAGACCATGTATTAAATTGAAAAAGAGTCAATATTTGCTTATTATAACATAGAAGAACAAAGGTTCTATTTGCTTAGATTGCCAGAGAAAAGATTCAAAACAGGGTTGCTTGTGGGCTTCTAATGAATCTCTCTACTATGCCGAGAATTTAAAACACAAGCTAAGCATTATGGGTTCTTAATGGGGAAGGTGAGGAAGATGGTGCATGGGTTCTCAAGAACAAGATTGATGTCTCCCTAATAATCAAAACCAATGTTGGGCCTTTCAGTACATCAAGAAATTTGAAGAAATAATCTTCTCTTCCAAGATTACTGCTCTGCAGTTCCTTCCACTGGCCTTACGTCACATGAATCCCAATGTTATCATTGTGAAGCTTCCGACGAGGATTGCCGTTTTGGACATAGAAAATGGAATGCTAAATGTGGTTTGCGAGGACGATTTTGATTGCCTTGGCCCTTACAGTGATGATGTTCATAGGCTCAACATTGTAAGGTGCACATGGATATTCCCTTTTGAGCAGCAGGTTTGTCCGAGAAAGATGCCACGGTGAAGAATGCTTCCTTGCCAACAAATTATTATTACTACTAAGATAAGATATGTGTCTATACATTCGACTGATGCTAACTTAGTTGCAAGTCAATCATGCATTAACTCTGAAGATTTGTATGTATGCACCAACAAGAAGAATTCTATTTGTAAAATGATGTAGTTCAACGAGCAATGGATCAAACTGTACCCTGTCAGCTTTTCATGCCTCTTGCTACGTCATATTCATGTTCCACATTGCACACTCATTTCCTTTACCAGCATTCGCACCTTACCCAGGAAAAACCAATGAATGAATCATCACAGATCATAACAGAACGAAATTATGAGCATAAACATGTAGTTCATCTTCATCAGTACTCGGTAGAGACTCACACACTACAAAATGTAAAAAACTTCCTTGTTCATCTCTCACAGTCCATCCACATCTGAAAAATCCCAGAACCCAGGGGAGAGCATTCGGTTTGGTCAACTAAATCAAATTTCCTAACAGTAATTTGGATCTAAAAACTTGGAACCGAGCATAAACTAAAATATTCCGAAAACCGAAACAAAATTTTTGGTTTTTTCTGTGTCAAAGTATGAAGATAAAGAGAGTTTATCAAGGGCAACTAACTTAATTAAAAAACTTTAAAGTTTAAAAAAGCCAAAACGACTGGGGAAGTAAAACACTACCTTCACATACGGATATACAACAGATTAACACCTGCAAAAATGATCTAGTTCTGATAAAGGGTTAAACCAAATTTAGCAATATGATATAACCTATTTATTTTATAAAAGAAAGTTTGACGGTATAATGAACTAAATGCACATTTACAATGGCGTGAAAAGGGGAGAGGTGATCGAAAAAATGACAAGACCAGAGGCATTTTAAAATAGAAAGCAATTTCATATAAGGATGGTACGTTACATAGGCATTACAAAACGTAAAAGAAAAGTACTCACACTAAGGCCATGACTATAGAAGGCCACTTAGTAACACACAATCATACGAAAATAGCAATAAAGCACAAAATCAACAAGCATGCCATTCATAACCTACAAAATCAAACGTTTATAAAGAAAAAAATCAATAGAAATCATCCAAAAATTAAAAAATGACCATTTAAAAATAATTTCCCCAAGAATACGAAGCAATAAAAGCCCAAGATCAAAATGAACATGATATCTAAACAACCGTACTAATCTGAATAATAAAAGCTAATATCACAACCATTTTGTAACACCCCACTCTTCGGTTCGATGACAGACCAATGTGCGATGTTATAGTTCGAGAAACTATTCGTTGAACTTCCACGTACAAACTTTATGAAAGTGGATCTTAACCTTCAAGTAGGTTTAAGATGAATACCTTACGTGATTTTCATATAATGCATGTATAATCATATTATTATAAAATGGTTTTTAACTCTAAAATGAGTTCCTAGCATGAGCACTCTGAATTACAAAAGAGTTAGGACCTTCCCAACAATTAAGAGGGAGACTCTATATAATACCGATGGTCAATCCGAGTTACACAAAGACAACACCTTTAACTCACTTAAGAGGTTCAGCTTGAAAAGTTGCGGATGTATGACCCGGTTCTTATGCTCAGTTAAAACCTTGAATTTATGCAATACTTATTCTCATGATGATGAAAAGCTTAGCTTGCGTAGCACATTGATCTTATTTCACACACTCACAAACAGAAATTTAACAATCAGATACAGAGCAATTAACAATTGTCAGCGGCATCATACCCGTGCATTAGATCTTACACGTGGACCCTTCAAGTGGTGTGAACCATGTGCTCCTCCGTCCATGTAGCCCAAATAAGTTTTATTTACTTGAATTGCTCCACGTCATGTTCCAAAAATCTAAGGCTTATAAACCATGCAGACGATTATTAGCCTTTACCCCAAAGTTGATGCTCCATACAATAATCAAATAATATGAACTAAAGAAACACCCATACACAATCAACCATCACGTAGAGCCAATTTGAATCGTACGAGGTTGATAAGAACTTCATGGCACAAGCCCACAATACAAACTGTGGTTCAAAAACAACTCATAAATCAAATCCACAAATACGTAAGTTTGAAAGCAGCACATCAAATGAGATCCCACGCCATGAGCCCTCTGATCAGTCCACCAGCCTAGCCATGCCAAGAAAATTGAGGTCCATAGATATAGGAAATCCATTAGTACCCGTCCAAAAATAGCGACTGATAATTTCAAACTGATGATTATCTCATTGCCCATGAAAAAAATTTAGAAACTTCCAATAATAAATCACAAGGCTATAAGTATGGGCCTATATGGCCATGTTTCATAATAGAAAAATATCATATGCTAGACAAGTCAACGACAAAATCATAATGATAAACATACATACGCCCTCACATCCTCAATATATCGCTTACATGGGTAATCTGATGGCTTGCAATCAAATTGCCACAAATTTGAGAAATGTGTTGTGTTCAGTAATACCCTTTTACAATGCATTACTTTTGGGTGTCAAGGAATACTTGTGTAATTCATACAACCCTTACCATTTATTCTCTTTTTCGTGAAATCCACAAAATTTGTATACCTATATAATAGGCTTAGGGAGGGGTTTAAATAATTAAATTCTCAATCTTCAGTTCAAAAACCAATAGGGGATTTCATCCTTGTAATTTTATTAAAAAATAATCGGCTAAATGACCTGAAATCAAAAGGATCTGATAAAATGCCACAGACACCATCCTATCGTCATAGCTCGGTCATATGCTCTTTTGCGGAGTCAAATAGGAAATGAAGAAGGTGTGTCCTACAACCTTTAATGAGTCGAGCTCCTCATCATAACTTGATGAGCTCACTCTATTTATCCTAACAATTGAAAATAAAATCCTAATCACTCGCCAATCAAGGCAAACACACAACACAAGGTGACATTAATTAGGGTTTATGGTAACATATAAACTTAGTGAAGAATCTCATACTTTGGGATTTATCAAACGAATTTAACTTAATGATTTTTGGGACGGGCCAAAAAGTTTCTAAATAAACTAAAATTTAGATTGATGGACCCTGACATACTGAGGGGTAGACAAAAAAATTAACAAGCTCTGGCCCATGGGCTAACATGGTAAACAAGGCCCACTAAGGTTGGGCTAAGGTGTCAGGAACAATGTTTTTGGGCTGCGCACTAATTTTACTAGTGTCATTCATGGGCTTGGAGAATTAAAATGGGCCTTGGTAAATGGGTAGAGTTAGGCAACACCATGAGATTAATTCTTGTAAAATTTAAAGTCCAAACTCTAAAGATTTTGGCCTGAGTGAACTCAAAAATAAAAGGCATTGGATAGGTCATTTGTAGAGCTGGTTGAACCTCCTTGGCTTGGAAAATTTTTACAGGGAGATCTACTAAGAGAATGGCTACCAAATTTTAAGGCATTGTTGCTGGGACAAACCTTAAGGTCTAGGTGAATTTTGGGGAAATTGTACAATCGAACATCTTGGGTTTAGGATTTTGTAGCCGAAGCTAAAGAACCTAGGTTTCATCCTACATTCCTATCCACTCCACAATACCTGATGTAAAACCCAGCCAATCCGCCTGAGGTTTTTATTGTCAGCTCGGTTGTTACCTGAATTGGGTTAGTAGGGTCCGGCCCTTCTTGCTGTGGTTCATATATGATATGCTGTAAGTTGCTCAGCCTTAGCCACCTTCGGCATTCAGTACGCCCGTTTGGATGCGGCATGCCCAGCTTTTTAATTTTGGTCCAACTTAATTGTGTATAGTTAGATGTTAGGACCATGTCCCTCGTGTGTCTTTTGTGTGCTTGCCGTGTGTTTGATATCCTTTTGGACCATCCTAACCCCTTTTTGGACCTACAGTGCAATTCCTGAGGTGGACCCGATCGCTTTAGGGTAAAAACCCTATGTTTTTGGGTTTTGAGATAACCTAACCCATACCTCTTTAGCTAACCCAACTCATACCTCTTTAGTTAACCCAACCCATACATCTATAGGTATGACACCCATACCTCTATAGATATGACACTCATACCTCTATAGGAATGACACCCATACCTTTATAGGTATGACGCCCATACCTCTATGACATCACCAAGCCAACCCATACCTCTATAGGTTCAGTCACCCATACCTCTTTAGGTGTGGCACCTATATCTATGACATCACCAAACCAACCACCATTTTTCTATAAAATCCACCCTTTCCCTTACCTTTTCGCCATTTCTCCTTCCCTCCACACCTCCAACCACTTTCTTCTACTCTCTTTGGCCTTCTTCGTCCTCCTTGGAACTCCAAGCAACCCCCTCCACGTTCCTAGCATCCTTGGGTAGTAGGCTTTGAGGTTGGACGCCTCAAAAGACCTCACCTTGGTCTTCACTCGTTAGCATCGTGTTTGTTCTGCCACTATTTCTCGTTGTTTGATGTGTACTGCTTGTATGATTCCATGAATTTATTTTTAGAACATTTTTACCATGTATATCGGAATGTTAGAGAAGGAGAGGGCTGCCCAATTTGTATCTAGATTGCACATTAGTTTGCGAGCGGTTGCGGCGACATTCTCACTGTGCGACTCTTGTAGAACATGGCCATGACTCACACCATCAGGCCAAGGGCACCACACCATCTGGCAATAAAGGGAAGAAGAACAAGGCACAAGATCAATGGGGCCCACAATAGCAAAGACAGAGGACAAGTGGTGGAGTGACGGTGTATGCAGTTGAGGGGCAGTATGTATGAAGGTTCCCACTACAGATGCAAACCTTCCAAGGGAAACAAGGAGATTTCCAAGACTAGCCTGTTTGTTCTGAGTGCTAGAGACGCCATCAAGGTGTCTGTAGAAGAACCACTGGCGCATACTTTGCTTGCAGAGACACAGGGCACCATGCTACTGAGTGCCCGAGGCAGCCGCAGTCAGCCGTACGGGCCCCAGCAGCATTAGTAGCGGCAAGGACTGTCTGCAATGCTGCAGCAGCCACTTCTTACCACAACACCAGCCCAGCCTCAAGGGCAGTGGGGAAGAGGCGACCAGCTGCAGTGAGCACAGGGCCACCAAGGCCAGAGAGGCCAACTGGGCCAAAGGGGTCGAGGTCTAGGTCAGCAGAGGCAGGGTGGCCTAGCTGCTTTAGACATTGGACAGGCACCAACACACGATGTGGCATAGGATGAGGGATAGATACAGGGTGGCTGGCTAGAGCAGCAGGGCCGAATGTATGCTGCCGGTGCACATGAGGCGATTCAGGATGCAGCTGTCATCATAGGTACTTTTCCTATCCACTCTAGACCTTCGATTGTGTTATTTGACTTTGGTAGTACACATACTTTCATAGCCAAGACATTTGTCGATAAGATTTGTTAGTCTAGAGAGGATTTAAGCTATGACTTGGTTGTTTCAACTTCTGCCGGAGCCATACACACCACCTGTGAGTGTGTGTAGGGTGTTGCTATGGTTATTCGGTAGCGCATCCTTTCATCTCATCATGTCCTCATATTTTAGCATTTAATCATATCACATCAATATAATAACATCATAACAAAATATTAACCACTCTATCGACTGACATGTGTGCAAGCGACAACAGTGCTCCTCCGTCTAAGCTGGCTCCTCTAACTCGTGATTATTACCAACATATAGTATAGAAACACGTCAGTAACAAGTGTTACTGGTCCAGAAAGAAAAGTAACTATAACAAATTGGCTATCAGAGCAAACTCTCATATGAAAGAAAACATCATATACTCCTCGTGGACACTCTGAACGGGCACCTACTGAGGAGCCACTGGGCTGCAAACCCGGTAGCATCCCGAACTAACTGATCTATTGCTGCTGATGCCTCTCTCGGTATTTTCTTACTTCATTTTCTGGTCTTGAATCCTAAGCCCTTTCCTTACCTCCATATTTCTCCTAGCCTTGAGCACGAAGGCCGAGTACTCTCAGGCAGTCACCTTTAGTACCCTTTAAACCACAAGTTCGGACATACGCTGTACTAAACAATACCCGTAAACCTCCACGTTCTCCGAGTGTGAGGAACTCAAACGCGGAGTTGTCAAGATCTCTCGGGAATGGAATAGTCTGCTGCACTAATCCAGAGCCCACTTTGACTGTCACGGCATCCGCTCAAGGTACGTGCAGTCGGTTTCTCTATCTCTCGTCTCACTGAAAACTCGATAAAATTATATATATAGGCCTGGGAAGGGATTTATATAATAGGCCCGAAGGTAACTTGTGGTGGATCTTGTTTTCAAAATCATCCTCAAGGGATCTCATCCTCGAGGCGTTATTAATCTGGAAAACTGTTCGGCTAAATGACCTGAGTTAAGTGGGATCCAATAAAACGCCACTTAACCCATCCTATAGGCAATAAAACAAACATACAATAGAATAGAGTAAAAACAGGCGAGTCCTAAATGGACCTGGTAGAAGCTCCAAGTGTGTCATCGCGCCTAGGCAGCGAGCTCATACTCCGTACCTACACATCAAAACTAAATACTAATGCCCGCTAACTAAATGATGCATCAAACTCAATGAACATCAATCAACAATCAAATAATCACAAGTATGAAAAATAATTCTAACTAATCCTATTCATACCAATTTTACTGTGTTTTTACGTCATACTCAATCAGCATGCTCATATTTACTTTATCTCATTAGATCACTTATCCTCCATACACTATTAATCACATCATGTAACTTATAACTTCATCCATAATTAGTCATTAATCAGTCCTAACATGCTATGCTATCAATCATCAATTTTAAATAATTAACTCGGAAGTAATTATACCTCACCTCATCGGCAATCGACAACGGCTAGGGTTTCATTGCGCATCTCGGAGCTCGAATTTGACGCTCGTCGGCATCCGAAGTTCGATCGGAATCGACTGGATGAGCTCTGCAGAAGATCCGGTGAATTCCAGTGAATCCGGTTTTCTAGCAAATTCTGGTGGTTTTCCAGCAGGTTTCAATGGTTTTCTATCAACTTTCGGCAGTTTCCCGGCGGCAGTCACTGGCGGCGTCTACTAGCTGGAAAGCAATGGTATTGGGTACCATTGGAACCAGCTCGGAGAGCCCAACGCGTACACTACGTCAACATGGTCGGCCGAGGTGGCGGCTCGCTGGAAAATGGCTAAAACAGAGGTGGCGGCGATCGATGATTTGATCCGGCCGGCCTAGGCGGTGATGGCCTCCGCACCGGTCAGGAAAGGTCGCTTGTTGGTGGAGGGTGTCGAGGCAACCACCCGATCATGGCGGCAACGGTCGCCGGCTGCGTGATCGGAGACAGAAGTGCGATGCAAAGGCGCGGCTTCCTTGCATCGCAGCGGCCAGATGGTGGCCGGGCCTGGTCGGGGCGGCACGGCAACGCCATGGCAAGGCTAGGCGATGCTGATCTGTGGCAAGGTGGCGTCCACGGTAGCGGTGGCGACGCTACACGGGGGCGGCATCGACGAAAGGGTTTGGGTGAGGAAGAAGCAAAGGTCGGGGGTGAGAAAAAAGACAATTGGGTGGCAATATCGTAAATAATACTTGACTCGTGTCCGGCTCGAGTCAAGAATAATAACTAAGTCGTATTAAATCCTAAAAAAATTTGGAAAAATCCTATAAAATCAAAGAAACACTAAAACATCATAATGATATGCTCTAGAACTATCAACCCATCCAAACTGCCCGTAACGCATCCTAACGCGATAAACGGCCTAAAACTAATTCTACGATCCACTATACATAAAAATAAAAAAATAACTGGTATACTCTTATATATTCTGATAACTCATTTTATTCTGCTGTGTTCATGACGTTATCATTATATACTTGGGTACGCATAACCCTCATAGCTCATGCACGCGACTGGCGTCAACCTCAGTACACGTGTTTTGAAACTGACTCGACTCCAAAGTAACGGTCGAACCGACTGGTTCTAAATATAAAACCCTGACTCGAATCGTGGGTTTTACACCCTACCCCACGTATATAGTCCAACCCCACTATCCAATATGGTCCCACCTTGGCTCTAATACTAATTGTAACGACCCGATCTAAAGTAGAATATGATGTATTTAAGTCATTCACTCAAAAGTTTGGTTAATTAACTTGAAGATCATTATGTACATTCCCACTAATTAACTTGATCTTACATCGAAAGGTATTGAATGTAAACCAAAGTTGACAGATCTGACACTAAGTATAGATTTCTCTAAATAGAGTAAAAAATAAAGTTAGAGGAATTTAGTTTGAAATGGTGGAATAAAGCTATATGTGCATTCAATTGTAATTTATATAAGCACGTCTAATTTGAATATTTTTCAGTGAGTCTCGTGTAATGAAGTTTATATATATACAAAGTAGAGTGCATA
>JAURVB010007793.1:0-10239 GCA_033002965.1 Piper betle
ATTAGCCTTTTATTAATGTCAAATTTTCGGAGTTTATTTTCTTGAACTTTCTTTTTCTTTTCCTTCTTAAAAACACAAGTGATCACAAATCACAATAGTCGGTTAGTGATATCTTTTAAAGATGTGTAGGTCCCCAAAACAGCAACTAGAGCTCCAATCACCATAATAACGCATATGATCACCACCTCAAACACACTTCTCTGAGTTTTTCTGCAGATTTTCAAGTAACAAATGCATGGAAGGAGGATGGAAGCTGTGCAGCTTAAAAATGAGCCCACCAACGCCATGATATACCCAAAAAATGGTACCGTCAACGCCACAACGACTGTGCTGGCAACCAAGAAGGTTCTTACCAGGATGCTCATCACTTTCTTGTGGCTAAACACAAAGCAAGTCTCCATTGCAGATGCAATGGGAGTCACTATCAGAGCATACTTGGTAAAGGGGTTGAACAAAGTCATGTATATTGCCACCATTGAACTCAGCTTACCAACAGGAAGGTTGAGCGTAATTTGCGAGCTCAATTCTTGGCCATACATCAGATACCCAGCAACTGCCGTCGCCCCATAATTGATAGTGCATATGACAAAGCAGATGACAAGTACTTTGGTGAAACTCTTTTGTTTTTCATAGAGGTGTACATGGTGGGGAAGACGGCATGCCCACAATAACAGAAGGAATAAATGCTTATAGCAGTTGGCAATCCGTTCAAACTGAAGAACTTCCCCTTTGCATGGAACCCAACTCTATCGACAATGCCAGCCCACATAACAGCCGCTGCTAAGACAACCGAGACCACAACACCGCCGACGGATACATAAGACAACAAGGCCAAATTCCTTAACCACATGGTCGGCATAATGAACAGGGCAGCAATCAGGATAAACTCCTGCTTGGCTCCAATTTTGGCACCCATCACATCCAGACCAACGTTGGGGAACAACTTTTCGAAATTGTCGCCTTCTAGTATCAAGAATTCGATGGCTACGAGGTAGAGCTCGAGGTACATGAATGCAGCAACCAGAAGCCTTCCTTTGTACCCAAAAGCAAGCTCACCGATATCTGGGTAGCTCCTAATAGATTGATCCGTGTCCATGCATCGACGCAATAGGATGCCTGTGTAGCAACAAATTGTTGCAACAGCAACAAGAAGCGCCAAGCTGATCCACCCTCCTTGCGATAGAGCATAAGGAATTGACAGTATTCCCACTCCTGAAAAATTTAAAAATTAAGAAACCAATGAATGCATGACTCAATTATTTAGGAAGATTGACATAGGAACAATGATGAACGAAAGGGCTCGCATATGGTATATATAAGTAATATACCTGATAAGGCGTTGACGCCATTGAAGCAAGTTCTCCAGAAACTAGTACCACCACCAACTCGAGATTTCTCCTCCTCACCCTCGTTTACAATCACGCAGCAGCTCTCTGCAACGTATTGATCATATTCAGATTGAAGCAGTGGCTTGTTTAGAGCAAGCCCACTGTCTCCAATTGCTGCATTTTCAAGTGAAGGGGCCATTAAGGTTGGCTAGGTACGTTGCTAGTGTGGAAGCGAGTTTTCTGTTTTATTTATACTCTCTGGGTACTCTTCTTCCTTGGTGAATGTGTTGGCCTGCAGTGCATCTTATATATAGGAGGGAACCATCTGATAAAGCACGTTGTGCGATATTTTTCTCAACAATGTACACACGGGATTGACAAGTGTTGTAGCGTGGAAAAGCGTCTCATCACCCCATGATCCCCGTTTTTTTTTTAGGTGATCCGCGTATTTTAGATATAGGACGAACCTTTGAATCTTCTTTTTCACTGTGGTCCTGACATTTTAGGGAAGAAAATCGTAGCCGAAGATGTCATTTTTTAAAGACAGTTGTACACTGGATTTGGGTTGGAATTGGCTTCAAAAGCGCACAGTTGTATACGATGTCTGTTGTTAACCTTTTTCACTCCCCGTGTTCCTGATCACAAGAGCAATGAACACAAATACAATAAGAATGTCTAATATCCCAATTTATCGATCTAAGGGCAGATATAAATAAGGTTAAAATTCGTAAAAAAATTATTAATTTAACTACTATTGTACAAACCTTACAAAATCGGATTTTAAAAGCACAAGCTGAAACTATTATTGGCTTTTTAATTAGAAATATTTTAAAGTATGCATTAATTTTTTTAAAAAAATTTTATGTCAAAAAAATGACAAAAAGTTTTCTCCACGATCTTATCCATTTAAGGATAGCTATTATCTAACCTATCTAATTGTAAAGTTGTAAGAGTTAGGCTTATTTGATATAATTGGAGTGAGAGGGGAATTTGTTTTTTTTGCTCTCAAAGAGTTCTTGTACTTGATTTACGATAGCCCCAACGATGATAATGATTTCTCATAAAAAATCCCGCACGTGCATTATAGTAAAAGATATACTTCATTCTCAAAAGTTAAGTACATACAAATTTTGTGGATCAAAGAAGCTGCGGCTTCTCCTCCACAAAAGCGATTGATACCAGACATTAACATTAGCAACAGGATCATAGTAGGCAATACCGTGTTGTTATTCTAAATTAATATAATTTTTGTGCATTCAAACTTCATATATGATAATTTTTTCTTATAAAAAAAAGGGTCCAGATCAAAATATCAATCCGGAGTTAAATAGAAAGGTTTTGGCAAATATTGTGACATGTTCTTTGACACTTGTCACGTCCCTCAATCAATCGAGTGAAGGCCATCGTGCCAGACTTTTTTTCACACTTTAAAAATAACATTTTTCTTCATTTTTTCCGCTATAAATTTGATTGACGGAGAAAATTTATTGGCTTTTTTTTATAATTAAAAGTATTTTAAAGTATGCATTAATTTTTTAAAAAATTTCTCATGTCAAAAAAATTACAAAAAGTTTTCTCCGTGATCTTATCCATCCGAAGGATACTTATTATCTAACTTATCTAAAATAATAAGAATTCATTTATTAGTATAATTAAAGTGAAAGGAAAATTTGTTTTTTTCTTTGGCTCTCAAAGAGTCCTCGTACTTGATTTATTATGGCCCCACAGATGACAATGATTTCTCAAAAAAATCCGGCACGTGCGTCACACTATTAACTTCATAGTAAAAGATACTTCATTCTTCAAAAGTTGAAGTACATACAATTTGTGGATCAAAGAATTTGCAGCTTATCCCTCACAAAAGCAATTGATACCAGAAATTTCAAGGCTCAGAACCCTCAAGGACTGTCCTAACATTAGCAACAGGATCACAGTAGACGATACCTTGTTCTTATTCTAAATTAATTTAATTTTTGGGCATTCAAACTTCAAATATGATAATTTTTTCTCTATAAAAAAGTTGTCCAGATCAAAAATCAATTCGAAGTTAAATTGAAAGGTTTTGGCAAATATTGTGGCAAGTTATTTGACACTTCTCATGTCCTGCATTCGATCGAGTGAAGGTCCTCATGCGAGGCACTTTCTGTAAAACCCCATTTTCGGATTAGGGTTTTACCCAATTTTAGTTTTGCCCTGTTCGGGTCAATATCGAGTCGGTTCGAACGAGCTCGTGGGAGACTATTTTTAAGAATATGAGTATGAGGCCCAGATGGGCATGTAAGCATGTTATGGAGATTGAATATACCCAACATGCATATAATAGTTTCAATTGTGATACAATAGGACATGAGTTATCAATGTATACATAAGGTATACATATGATTTTTATGAGTTAACTAGGATTTTAAGCCCAGATCTAGGTCATTACAGCGTGTAGTATCTGTTTGGGATTTTATTGGTATTTCATTTGCATGCAGCATAGGAATTTCGGATCACTTGATTATGCCCATGTGGGCCCAACTTGATTGAGTTCAGGGTTCAAGGCCCATTTAACCTTCTTACCTCTATTCCTGCCTTTAGAATCACTTTTAATATTCAAGTCAGTTTTGACTTTGGACGATATTGATCCGAGCTTTCTGTCTATATATATATATATATATATATATATATATATTTCCATATACCCATAGGTGGACCCCACTAAGCCACTGAGTTGTCGGAGGCTCAGATCATGCCACGTGGCAAAATCTGAGTCGTCCACTCAACTCTAGCTTCATATATCTATTTTTAGAGGTTTTCTCCCACATTTTAAGAGTTACACGCTTGAGCACCGCCACCACTTTGGCTCACTGCCGGCGAGTCTCCGCCTCACCCGCGGCAACCGAATCGGCACGATCGTGACCACCTTGCGGCTGGGTGCCACCGACGCCGCCTCAGTCGCCTCCGGAGATCACATTTTTAGTGTCGGTTTTCGCCACCATCGCCACCCTTTCTAGCCATTTTTGGCGCCGGACAAGCCACCTCCGGCCAATCCGACCACCCACACAACATCTATTCGCTAAAATCTCCATTTTGAGACAACCCACGATGACCACCAACGACGACGTCGCACGCACCCGGCAATGATCCGCCCCCTTTCCTGTTGTTGTGCTACCGATCGTCACCACCACAGCCTCCACCTTAACGGCCCCTATCGATCCTACGGGTCAACCCATTCGACCCATTTTGCTCGTTTCATGGTCCACCTGCCCGCGACTGTGTCCGCTTGCTAGATCTTGTTCACCAAACCCTCCAGCCATGTCCGAGTCCGCACGTCCCGTTCAGGTCTGCTCAACCAACCCAACCTATTTTCTAGTTAACCCAATTGGGTTGGTTCAGCTCATTCGGTTCAATCTGGTTCAGCTCGCGATTTAGTCTGTTTTAGCCTGTTTTTGTTTGTTCTTGCACCATTTTCGGTAATTCGAAAGCCTCTATGTTAGTTGTGATGCATATTCATATGATGTTATGATTATTTTTATTTATTTATTTATTTATTCATTGTTATTTTTTATTTTTATTTATTAATTTTTATTTATATATTTATCATATATGATGAATGTTTACATGATTATTTGCTATTATTAATATTATATTTACTTATGAATATTAATCTTATTACTAAATTATATATATTTATTTAATTATTTATATGTTTACTAACACGAATATATATGATATTTACTCATGTTTAACCGTGTATCTATATAGTATAATTATATTATTATTACATTATTAGAGTATTATTTATGTTCATTTATTTATTATTTACTTAATTACCTATGAGTACATTTATTTGTTTGTTTATTTATTTATTTATTATTATTATTATTATTTATTATTATGTTTCAATTTGTGTGCCATGTGTTTAGTAGTAGGCTTGTTAGCACTACTTTCTTTATTAGGATATACTGATGATGTGAGCACACGCTACGAGCATGCACCATATAAAGATATTAGTATTTTACTTAGCAGTAGGTTCCAATGTATGTCACAAAATTCGAGCTTACCGTAGATGTGCGATACGTTTAGAGCTTGGACCACAGGTCTGTAGGACTCTCCCTCTTTGCTTAACTCCTTGTGTGTTGAGTTTAACCATGTTTTAGATCTTAGACGGCATCTGCGGTGTTTTATTACATCCCTATGATGTCGGACCATTTAGTTATATTTTCTACACATGTTTAATAAAACTACAAAGATGAGATCCCTTGTTAGCTTTTCAAAATGAAGTTCTAAAAATGTATGATACAAGCCTCTTCCCTTTGCCTATTATATAAGTACACGCATTTTTACGGATTTCATGAATAAGAGAATGAGTCGTACGGAGATATGTATAGACCGCACTAGTACTCCTTCAAACCCTAAGGTAGTACGGTGTATGAGGGTACTGCATAATACAGTGCATTTTTAGAATTTGTGGCACTAACTTAATTGTTCCTTTTGTCACTCAAATACCGTAGAAGGTGATATGGAAGATATAAAGGCGTAAGCGTTGTATGTATGAATATGATTATAAGCCACGCATGAAAGCTGACAGTTGCTTAAATATGTTTGCTTACCGCCTAGTGTGAGGCAATTTTGAAGTTTCACAAGTTTTTGTGGGTAATGGAACACTTATTTACCAATTTATATTAGTTATTTTTCGGACCAGTAACATTCATTACTAACGTTTTTCATATAAAATATGTAGGTCTTGCCATCTTTAGTTGACTCCGGTGAGAAGAAAGATCAATGCTAGATACACTTGAACTCAATGCAGTTATTTACTTTCTTACTTTTATTTATGTTTGATGTGTTTTAACGTATATTTAACAGTGTCTTTCATTCTCTTGACACCAAGAAGGCTATTTCGATCTATTTTATCGATCGAGTCGTACTGAACAACAATTTTAAATATTACTCGACTCGATTGTAACATTTATGATTTAGTTTTTAAGTGAACCGAAATTAGAGTGTTAACTTTTTTTCTTTTTCACCCTTTCAAAAAATAACAATTTTCTTCATTTTCTCCACTAGAAATTTGATTGAGGATAAAAAGATATTGGTTTTTTTTTTAATAATTAGAAAGTGATCTTTATAAGTATAGCATTAAGCTTTTTAAAAAAAGATCTTCATGTCAATTAGAAATTACACTATGTTTCATACTTATTCTCGTACTTGATTTATTATAGCCCCACAGATGATAATGATTTCTCATAAAAAATCCCGCATGTGCATCACACTATTAATTTCATAGTAAAAGATATACTTCATTCTCCAAAAATTAAGTACATACAAATTTTATGGATCAAAGAAGTTGCAGCCTCTCCTCCACAAAAGCAATTGATACCAGAAATTTCAAGGCCCAGAACCCTCAACGACTGTCCTAACATTAGCAACAGGATCATAGTAGACAATACCTTGTTCTTATTCTAAATTAATTTAATTTTGGGCATTCAAACTTACAAATATGATAATTTTTTCGTATAAAAAAATGGTCCAGATCAAAAAATCAATTCGCAGTTAAATAGCAAGGTTTTCGGTGAAAGGGAAGGTTTGCTCTATCAAATCAGTACAAGGGTTAGTCTACTTTGTATTGCAACAACTAATTAAACTTTCATTATAAGTTTGGCGCTTTAACCTCTACGATGTATAAGTTTGAGATGAAGTACATGTTACAAGAGTCGTGGAGCTTCTAAATTTAGTTTTTTCAATTTTGATTTTTAATCATTGTTTTTATGTTTTAAATTGGCTTTCAATTTTCAATTATATATTTGAATCTCTATTTCCATTAATATGTATTGATTTCAATTTTAAATTTGACATTCTATTTTAAATTATTAAATAAGAGTTCACTTTTTTATTTATATTCTCTTTTAAATTGAGTTTCTCAAAATAATATTTTAAAGAATATTTATTGTTTTTAATAAAATATTTTTTTAATATTTATGAAATATATATTCTAAATAGGGTTGCTAAGTGAGCGAGCCAACTCATAAAATACTTTTGACATTATAGTCGAGTTAGTTTCGAGTTCTCAAACGAATTAGTTTCGAACTCTTCAAAATTAAACAGTTTAAGTGTACACGAGTTCGAATTATGCTCAAACAACATAAAAAATATTCAAGTTGATTTCAAGTATATATATTTAAAATTCGTTTGATTTTGAGTCGAATTTAAACGAATTTCGAGCTATTCAAGTCGAGTTCCCGCTTATTTAGCAACCCTAATTCTAATGTCCTTAAAAAGTGGAAGAGAGCAATTTTCAAACAACCAAGATAATTTTTCCCATTTAGATTTCTAAATAAGATTCATGTTTTAATTTCACATTCTACTTTTAATTAAATATCTGTCTACTTCTTTTTTTCTAAATATTCATGAAAATTACATAAATACTCATCATTTTATTTTAAAAAATAGTTAAATGCATAATTATTAATTTTAAATGTTACTATATTATTATATAATAATTTGATAATACAGTTCAAAGATAAAATCAAGATATAAATATAAGCTTAAATTTAAGGGTATCCCATGCATGGCGTGGGTTTGCAACTAGTTTTTTTTTAAAAAAAATTCCAATGTTGTAAAGGTGGAGACTGTCTGGTTGTCTTTAAATATCTCCAAGTATTAAAAAAATAAAAATAAAAATAAAAATAAAGGGACACCGAAAACATTGGACACCAACCACAACTTGGGCCAAGCTCGTTAGTAATGGGCAGACATAGACGATTGGGTTTGGCCTGTAATAATGGGCTTATCTCGTGGGCTACAAAATGGCACTTTCATGGATCACATAGTTTTGAGCCCACGAGCTTTCCTTCATAAATTTCAGATGGTTTATCCACCATATATAGCCCAGGCCCCTCCCAACAAGCCCAACATGTTGCATAAAAGTTGGGTTTCACTCATGTTCGTCTTTTTCATCATTTTGACACTCAAATATGGAAAAACCTCTTATTCAGATAGCAAATTTGTCAATGGACATGCTCACGCAGGACGTCAACGCGGGGAGGAAGGTCCCGGGAAACAGGTTTCGACCCATCAAACGATCGTAGAAGTGGAAACACAAACCAACTCCTTTGATTGCTATTCCGATCCTTCAATCCTTGGTTTTCGATGTGGAATGAGGAGCTAAGATGAATGCTTACAGTAGCATATCCAATGCATCAGTCATCCAATACAACTCCAGAGCAGAAATCAACAAGCCCCGTATTGAGGGGAAGAGCGCCAATGGGGGGACAATACCCGCAGCAAACCAGCTCAAGGTGGCCGGAAGAGCACTGCTGCTCCATCTGCAAATGACGACACTCAATCGGAACAAGCTCAGAGGTGGTGGAAAGAGAGAGAGTCTGGAGCTACAAGAGCATCGCCGACTTCGCCAGCAAAGCCTAAGCCAATCCACTTTGATCAATATGTTGTCGACGTCACATCAGACAGGTTCAAATTCTGCTTGGTGGGTAAGTTCCCGGAGTCCAGGCCAGGATTGGAACAGATCAGAAAGTGGGCTGGGATGGCATGGTCCCTGGAAGGTGAGTGGTCAATCACACTTCTGAGCCACTCCCATGTGTTCATCAGATTGTGCAACAAGAGCGACATGATTATTGTTTGGGGACAAAATCGGTGGCTAGTGCATGGCCATCTGATGAAGGTGTTCAAATGGAGTGCAGCTTATCGGCCGTCAGAGGAGGATCCATCCCAAGCTGCTGTGTGGGTTCTGTTTCCTTCACTTCCGGTTGTGTACTTTGTGGAAGATTTGCTGCATCGAATTGTCTCCTCCGTTGGAGAAGTTCTCTGCATGGACGAACCAACCAAGACCTTATCTAGGACACATTTTGCTAGAGTTTGTGTGGTGGTCGACCTGGTGGCAGAGTTGCCCAGCAAGGTATGGGTTGGGGTGGGGAGAGGTGGGTTCTGGCAAGATGTGAGCTATGAGAAGCTACCATTCTACTGTTCCAATTGCCACCTATTAGGTAATCATTCTGGTAACAATTGCAAGGTTGCAATTCCTGGTGACTCTGGTATAGAAAGTACACAAGGAGATTCAAGTGGACCTGCGTTGAATCAGCAATCAGAAATCACTTGTGTACCTCCAAGTGATCTGTTCTCTGAAATTGTTCGTCCAAGCAGGAGAAGCGTGGAGGGAACACGGTCTGTAGTGAGCCAAAACTTGTCCAGACATGACACTAGTGGTGGTATGCAACAATTGAAGAAGAAGAAGACGCGGGAGATCGAGCCAAGTTCGCAACCTTATAGTCCCACAACGACGAGATCGAGTACAGAGATCAAAACATTGCCAAACGAACATGCAGAGGTGAGAGCACTCCCTGACACAGGGAAAGACTCGTATGACATCAAGGATCAACACCAGCAAGAAAACAATAGCAAGAACAGACGAGTTGGTGGAACAAGGTCACTAAATTGGACGTAAGTAGTCCCCATTTCTATATCAATTTTGAAGATCTCATTCTTGATTATATGCATATATCTGATGCATATTTGGAAGCAATCTTAAAATCATAGATCAAACTGAATTAGACTTCATCTATAATATAATTTTAATGAGATGCAAATGTCGATCGAATATTGAAAGCCTGACTTCATTTTGGAATATGTTGAATTGAAGGATTTTTTTCTGCTGGAGAAAGAGATTAGAGCCATCAGACACACATGAGCTTAGTAGCTCCACTATCACAAGAAGTTTTACGGAAGAACCCAGGAAGCTATCAGTGATCAAGGAATCTGCCGAGCCATGGAAGGATGCAGCCATGGCCAACTCAACTACCCCTTTGACATTATGGAAGCCTGTGGCAAATGAAATTCGACCCACCATTTTGCACAAGTACAAACGCAAGGAGATTGTCAAGATGACTTCTTCATTCAGAGAAACCATAGG
>JAURVB010007794.1:0-10618 GCA_033002965.1 Piper betle
GGTGTATTGCTAATTTCGTAATAAAATTTTAACTCGAGTTGGGATCAAGTCAAGTTTTTATTACAAAAATTATTTTATTATTTTTAAAATTTATTTCACAAAAACACTTGACTTAATCCCTACTCGAGTTAAGCTTTTATTAAAAAATAAATTTTAAAAAATTAATAAAATAATTTTATAATAAAAACTTGACTCGATTCACGACTCGAGTCATGTTTTTATTACAATAATTATTTTTAAAAATTTATTCCATAATATTAATTTGACTCTAGTCAAAATCGAGTCAAATTTTTTTATAAAATTAATTTATCTTTTTAAAATTTATTTCATAATATTAACTTGACTCGAGTTAAAATCAAGTCAATACTTAAAATTATTTCTAATAAAAACTTAACTTGATCCTCGACTCGAGTTAAGTTTTTATTAACGAAATTATTTTATTTTTTTAAAAATTTATTTTATAATATTAACTTGACTCGAGTCGAGATCAAGTCAAGTTTTTTTATGAAATTATTTTATTTTTTTTCAAATTTATTTCATAATATTAACTTGACTCAAGTTGGGATCGAGTCAATTTTTTTTAATGAAATTATTTTATTCTTTTTAAAATTTATTTCTTAATAAAAATTTGACTCGATCCCGACTCGAGTCAAGTTTTTATTACAAAAATACCCTCCCATATTTCTTCCTCCCTCTGTTTCGCGGCGCCATCCCACCGCCGGCTAACTCGCGCGACCGGCCGGCCCGCTCCGAGGGTTGGTGGGCCGACTGGAAAACGTGTGGTGGTAGCGGGGCACGGGCGGCCGTGAGCAGGTGGAGCTCACTGCGAGCAAGCAGGTGGGGGGTGTGAGGCCGCGACGCTGGCCAGGGGGTTGGCGGACGGCGGTGCTCGGGGAGGGGGTAACGCAATGGGCCGCGGCTGCGGGCAGGGGCGGGGGAGGAAGGTGGCGGCCCAGAGGGGTGAGGGGGAAGCGATGCGGGGGTTACCGCTACGGCTACAGACAGTGGCGGTGGCGGACGGCGGCTGCAGGCGGGGCTGTGGGGGCAGGGCCGATGGCGGGCGAGCCGTGGCCGGGGCGGCGGCGGAAACCGGCGGTGGGGAGGGAGGCAAGGCAAAAAAAAAAAAGAGAGAAGGGGGTGAATGGATTGTCGGCCATTGGATTTTGATCCAACGGCCGATATACAAATGCGCTGCCTATGCGCTGCAAAACATTGCAGTGCATAGTAGCATATTTGTATATATATATTGTTGAGAAAATTCCCCAAAGTTGGAAATAAACAACATTGAACACAAAATATAGAAAAATAAAGCCTGAAAAATAAAATAAAACAATATCAAAAGAATGGATATTTAACGTGGAAAACCCTTATTTTCTCGATAGTCAAAAACCACGAGACAATAACGAAAATTCACTACTTCAACCAAAGATTACAACCATCAAATATATAGAGATGTATAAGAAGATTACTCACACAACCTATACAATTAAGACTAAAAGATTTCGCTATCTCAAAACTCTATGTAAGATTAAACTAGTGAATAATAGCTTTCCCACTTCCTATCTCTTTATTCCGTATCTATTTCTTTCTATTTGTCTCACATCTTGTCTTATTTTAGAACAAGGTAAATGAGTCCATATTTATATAAATGTTTTGATGTCTTTCAACTTCTTTGGAATAACAAACAGTTATCTTTAGTTGGTCTCCCGAGATTCTTCTAGTATTTCGAGTGTGAAAATGGGCTACATATCATTAATATTCATAATTATAAATATTAACAATCTCTTACTTGGAGTCCGATTGGAATAGTCCAGTCCTAGTTCTTTCTCCACTTGTTCGTCACATAATTCCTTCACCTACATGTTAGTGCAAGTTCACCAAAGTTGAGCAAAAACTCAACTTTTATCCCTCCACAGGTTTGGTCAACATGTCCACCAGATTCTTTTTGCCGTCAATCTTCTCCAACTTCAATTCACCTTCTTTGAACAATGATCTGATAAAATGATACCTTAACCAAATATGTTTGATTGTAGAATGAAATGCCGAGTTCTTGGCTAAATGGATTGCGCTTTGACTATCACTGAACAACTTGTAATCAACCCCATTAAAACCCAACTCATTCATTAAAGTTTTAATCCGAATATACTCCTTGTGAGCTTGTGTAGCAGCCACATATTTAGCCTAACTTGAAGATAGAGCAACTATTTTTTGTAATTTGGAAACCCAGCTCACTGCGGTTCAACCAACTATAGAGATGTCTCCTGATGTACTCCTGTCATTGTCTTTATTTCTAGGATGGTCCGAATCTAAATATCCTTGTACATCTATATTATCACCCCCAAAACACAAATAGAAATTAACAATTCCTTTCAAGTACCGAAAAATCCTTTTCACTGCCTTCCAATATTATTTTCCTCGATTCTTCATGAATCTACTCACTACTGTCACTGTATGTGCAATATCTGGTTTTGTACTCACTATAGCATGCATAAGACTTCCAATACCTGAAGCATAAGGCACCGTTTTCATGTAAGCTTTATCCTCTTCACTCTTAGGACCTTGTTCTGTGGACAATTAGATTCATTCATGTTGAATCTCTCAAGAACTTTCTTCACATACCCTTCTTAAGATACTAACAACTTCTTGCTTTTCTTGTTTCGGGTAATTTGCATCCCAAAAAGTTATTTTGCTTCTCCCAGGTCCTTCATTGAAAAACTCTTGGCTAACCTTATCTTGACATTAAAGATTTTCTTCATACAAGTCCCTGCAACAAGCATATCATAAACATACAAAGTCAAAATAATGTAATTTCCATCATTAAACATTTGTATATATGCACAGTGGTCCGAATTGATCCTAGTAAATCCATTATCCAACATTAACTTGTCAAATTTCAAATACTACTATCTTGGTGTTTGTTTGAGTCCATATAGACTCCTCTTCAATTTGCACACATCATATTTTCTTTACCTTTGACTTTAAATCCTTTTAACTATTCTACATAGATCTCGTCCTCCAAATCACCATGAAGTAAAGTTGTATTTATATCAAGCTGTTATAAACACAACCCCTTTACAACCACAATACTCAAAATAAATCTAATAGAAGTCATTTTTACAACAGGTACAAATATATCATGAAAATCAATTCCTTCCTTTGACCAAAACCTTTTACCACAAATCTTGTCTTATACCTTTGTACACCACCAGTTTCAAACTTGACCCGATAAATCCACTAGTTTTGTCACCCTTCATGACCAACTCCCACTTAAGATGAGTTTTCTCACTCATGGCTTCATCATAGGACTCTGGTTCTCCTACATCAGTATAGAAAACATGTTGTACAATTAAATTTAATTTTTGAGTAGGCTTTCTGACCCTTGTATTCTTCCTTTGTTCCGGAGCAACAACTATCTCTTGTGGTGGCTCTGAGTCATTAATTTCAACTTGTGCATTATAATATTCAGAATCTGATTCATTATCAACAGGTTGATTAGCTTGTGACTCACCTTCTTATTCGGTCTTCTTAGAAGATAATTGTTCCTCATCACTTGGAACAAATTCTTGATTTTCAACACTTGGCATCTCTTCATCTATCTCATCAAGCTCCATATACTCTTTTCCTTTGGACTCCTCACTCTTTTCTTTCTTCCTGTCTTTGTACATGCACTTTTCATTGAATACAACATCCCGACTTTGAAACACCATGTTGTTCTCAAAATCTCACATTTGGTAACCATACTTGTAACCCCCACATCTAAGAAATACACACTTGAGGGATTTTGAATCAAGCTTTTCTCCTGATTCCCTATCAACATGTGCATGTGCAATACAACCAAAAACCTTAAGAAAAGAGTAGTCAACCTTCTTACCAATCCATACATCTTCCTGTATTTTTCTATCTAAGTTGCTTAATGGACTTCGGTTGATCAGATAGATAGCTATATCCACAGTGACGCCTCAAAGATGCAAAGGGACTCCAGCATGAACTCTCATGCTTCTCGCTCGCTCTAGGATGCTCTGTTCAATCTCTCTGCCACCCCATTCTGTTGTGGTGTCATTAGCACTATCTTGATCCTTCTAATTACCCGCTTTTCACAATATGAGTCAAACACCTTATTGTAATATTCTCTGCCATTATCCAACAGAAGACATTTCAATCTCAAATCTGTTTCATTTTCAACTCGGGCTTTCCATATCTTGAAAATACTAAAGACTTCTGATTTTTTCTTAATAGTGTAGATTCATGTCTTCCTATTAAAATCATCAATGAAGGTAACAAAATAGAAATTATCTCCAAAAGATCTACCATTGGCTAACCACCAAACATCTTTATGAACCAATTCCAGCCTTTTGGATTTCATCTCTCGCCCATCCTTTGTGAAGCTGGCCCGTTTCTATTTACCTAAAACGCAATTTTCACAAAAACCAAAGTTACAATCAATTATACTTGTCAAAACCTTCTTGGAATGTAAGATCCTCATACCACTCTCGCTCAAGTGACCAAGTCTTCTATGCCATAAAGTTGTTATGTCATTCCTCTTAGCGGTAAAAGAATCAAGTGGATCTACCTTTATAGACAGTGGGTAAAGTGTGCTCACCGCCTTCCCCTTGATCACCACCAATGCTCCCTTGCTAATCTTCTACTGATTATTTTTTAATGTGATCCTATATCCCTCTTGGTTCAGCTTGTTAACAGATATAAGATTCTTCTTCAATTTAGGTAATACCTGACCTCCTTAAGAATAAGTTTACCTTCATCACTCATCTTCAAATGAATTACTCCCTTACCCTCAATTATGCACTTCTGACCATTGCAATTGTTACATATCTAAACTCACTCTTAACAAAATCACAAAACTATTCTTTGTGAGAAGTACAATGAAATGAAATACCTGAATCAATATACCATGTATATAATTTATAATCATCATGAATAGTTAAACAAAATTTCCCTTCATGACAATCTAGAAAATGAGCTACATTCTTGACCTGCTCGAGACAATCTTTCTTTACATGTCATTCCTTGTCACAAATCCAATAAGTAAGCTTACCCTTGAATTTTCCTTTGGAATTAGAACGCCCTTGGTTCTTAGGCCCTCTACTTTGACCTCTTCCTCTTTCTTTGCCCTTGCTTTTATCTGTCGACAAAGTTGTGCCCGAGATGGATGGTGTGCTATCTACCGTATTCCTCTTCATCATCTTCTAATTCAAGAGTTCACTAAGCACTTCATCAAACTCTAGTTGTTCTTTTGATGCATTACTTATATAGATGTAATTACCATATCCCAACTCTCTGGCAAAGAACACATGAACATTAAAGATTTAATATCTTCATTAAAGGTCATTTCCACAAATTCAAGTTGCGCCCAAATTGTATTGAAATCATTCAAATGATTAGCAACAGATTTACCGTTGGGCATCCTTAAATAGACAAGCTTTCTCAATAAAAATAACTTGTTATAGGCTGATAAATACCAGCTAATGCCTCCATCAACCCTTTTGACAGTTATTTGTTTGGAGACATTAAACGCCACCGACTGCTTTAAACACAATCAAACAATAGCTAAGACTCGCCTACCTAACAAGGCTCACTCTTCTGCTAACATAACTTCTGGCTTAGTACCTAAAAGCATTAATGTAGTTATTTTTCGTATAGATGATCATCAATCTACATCTTCCACCATTGATAATTTGTTCCATCAAATTTCTCAATCTTTCCAGTCTTGAAAGTGTCCACCATGACTCCCACTCAAATCAAGATCCGATTGAATAAGACTCAAATTTCCCACAGATGGCACCAATTGTTGAGAAAAATCCCCAAAGTTGGAGATCAACAATAACGAACACTAGATATGGGAAAATAATGCCTAAGAAATAAAATAAAACAAAACCAAAAGAATAGATATTTAACGTAGAAAACCCTCCTTTTCTCGAGAGTTAAAAACTATGGGACAACTACGAACAATTCACTACTTCAACCAAAGATTATAGCCATCAGAGATGTACAAGAAGATTACTCACTCAACCTAAACTATTGAGATTACAAGATTTCTCTATCTTAATACTCTGTATAAGATTAAACTAGTGAATAATATCTTTCCCAACTAGTGAATAATATCTTTCCTAGTTCTTATCTCTATATTCCTTTTATATTTCTTTCTCTTTCTCTCACATCCTATCTTGTTTTAAAACGAGGCAAACGAGTTCATATTTGTAGAGATGTTTTGAAACCCTTCATCTTCTATAGAATAATAAACAATCACCTCTGTTTAGTCTTCCAAGATTCCTTTAGTATTTTAAGTGTGACAATAAGCTACATATCATTAATATTCATAATTATAAATATTAACATATATATCAAATTTCCGTAACATGATACTCGTTTTAGACTTGCCTGAAAAAATATGAGCCTAATTTCCGACTAATATAGATTGAAATCATTTTCAACCGGACATAATACTAGACATCATATCATGCATTATTGGGTTCTAAAGAATGTCCAACAGATTTGCAGTTATATTATTAAATAAAAATTTAAATCGTGACATAACTTAACTGAAATCTTCAATTATACAAATTAATATCTACAACCATGAAAATAATATCCTTACAAGCAATATATTCAATAATATAAATAATCTTTCAAAATAATTATCCATCAAATTAATATAAATAATCTTTCAAAATAATATCCTTATCTCACCTTCTTCGACTTTGTAGAATGGTCTTGAAGCTTATGAGCTTCATGGAGTTAATGATATGAGCTTGGAGTTGTAAAAATACTACATTACATTTCTTGAACGAATTAATGTATAGATAGCCTAGGGGAGAATAAAAAAATAATGTATAGATAAGTCTGTGTAGGACAAGAGGACGGGCCCTAAAATGGAATTGGGCGAATAATACTACAGACGTTTTATTAAAACATGAATAAGTGACTAAGCCTGTGTAAGGGACACGCCCATCGAGGAGGCACATTGAAGAGGTCCCACTGCACATACATATCAACATATATGTGTCTCTGACAAAAAAAGATTGTGTTCGTGTCAAAGCACATGTAGCTTTCTGAATTTAGCATTCCATTTCAGATTGTAACCAATATTTTAAATACCATATTTAGATTTATAACCGAAAGGAAGTATATTTGACTTTATTGTGTATAACCAGATTTAATCAGGTTTTGAAAGTATAAACAAAATATTTTAATATTAGATACTGATAATATTTTTTGTGATCAATATTTAATTAAAAAATAGTTATTGCATTGTGGATTTCAACACAAAACCGAGTTTTGTGAAAATTCTAAATTAAAAACCAGGTGCGATTTTATAATATTCTGAAAAATTCATAAAATAAAAATTTTCACTATAAAGTAAATTATCGTCTCAAAAATTAAGTTTATATTTTACTAAGTTTATATTAGAGGGATCCTTGCCTATATTTAGAATGAGATAAACTTTTTATTGCGACAAAACGAATACTGCAAGGAGTTGGGAGACTAGTAGACTCAGTTTGGGCATTTGGAGTGGGGAGGGCACGCTGGAAAGACGGTTTAGATAGTGCCTGCAACCATGGTTGCATGAATCGGAATCGGAATCGGAATCGGTTTTCCAGGGAGTTGGAATCAGAATTGGAATCGGTTTTCCAGTGAGTTGGAATCGGAATCGGAATCGGCCAGGAATCAATTCAGTTGAATCGGTCTAAATTAGTTTAATCGGTCATATATAATAATTTGACAATTCATAATATAAATATATTAAGATTAGGTATTGATGTTATTTTGATATTATTCTGTGTATTATAGTTTATGATATTTTTAAATATTTTTTAAGATTTTTTGAAATTATTTAGAATGAATTATTATTTTTAACTCGAGTTAGACTCGAGTCAAGTTTTAATTACGAGAATGCCACCCTCCGATCTTTACCCCCTGCCGCTGCCGGTCGGCGGCGAGTCTCGCAGCAGCGATGTCGGAGGATGTCGGCAGCCCGGTCGGATGAACAGTCGGCGGCGGAGTTGGCAGTGATTCGTGCGTCACAGCCCGATTCAGTCCGGCCACACATCGGCGGCGACGTTGCGAGGTCGGCGGCGAGGTCAACAGCCCGGTCGGCGGCAAGCCCGGAGTCGGGGACTCACGACGGAGGGCGGAAACGGGTGGCGACGGGCGGACGGGCGGCGGCGGTGTGGGGGAGCGGGTTTGATTTTAGGTTTTTAAAATCTAAATTACCATTTTACCCATGCTTAAATAATTTAATAAAAATCATACCTAGGGTATTTTGGTAATTTCTTAAAAACCGATTCCGATTTAAATCGGCCGATTCCGATTCTGAGTTAAATCGGTCGGAATCGGCCGAAAACGGCCGATTCGTGGACCGATTCGGGGCCGACTCGGATCGGAATGTCATAGACCCCGTGTTGGGTTACATATTGGTTGTGCTGCAAGAAATGTCATAGACATTTAACGTGACTGATACCAAAATAAATAGGTGTTGCGGATACTACCTCCTATCCCACGAGGGATTGGACCGTCCATTTCAACAACTTGCCTTCACTTAGCCCCGGGATCTCGTCGGTGCTTTGGGCGGTGAAGGGGTGGTCAGGGGTCGACCTTAAGGGAACACCTTTAGTTTGTAGGTTTTGTAACCACCACTTTGGCCTAGACCCAGAACGAACTATAATATTATAATTTGTAAAATTATTTATTTAGTTATTGACTCGTATTATTTTCGCAAAATCATATTTATAAAACCCTAATTTTTTTTCTAATTATATTTTTGAGGACGAAAATTTTTAAATTGGGGAGATTGTAAAACATCACAAAAATAAATAAGTTATTTTATTATGGGTTTTATAAATTTTAGAAGGAATCATAAATATTATTTAATTAAATTAAAATTTGAGAATCATATCATAAATTGTCAATTATTATTTATTACCTTTAGCGTATTGGCATGATGGTATTTATGAATAGTTTTAAAAAAGTTTTATTTATTGAATTTTTTGGATTGGGAGCTATGGTACAATTTGACACCCAGTCACATTAATTCAACCATTAGTTTTTTTAACTTTTCGTTATTATACAAATGGTTGATGTTTAATATAATTATATATGACTATATTCTTTTTTATAAAATTTTAATGTAATGACTTCTTGAATCTACACATATTCTTTTATATAATGGACAATTATGTTGATGTTAAATAGAACATCATCTTGATAGTTTTTTAGCACATTTGGCCTACAAAGGGAAGACTTTAGAGAAGTTTTATTCATGTTAGGATTGTGTGTGGTAGTTGCGGGTGCCTCATTAAAATTTCAGGTTCATATAATTACTTTAAAATATTATATATTCCTATTTCGGAGCCTTAGTCGGCCTGAGCCCACTTTCAATCACCATGCGCCAAGCACAGTCAGGGTGAAAGACTTAACTTAGTCCATACGGGACAACACCCTTAAACTTATTGAAAGATTAAATACTTGCCCCTTTGTTGAAAGGTGTGACAAAGCGTAGTGGCACAATACGACTCATTATATACTTTTAATACCAATAGGGTGAGTCAATGGTAAATAGCGGTAACTACAGGCATTGGAAATATATAGGCGTACATGGGATTGTTGCTATATGGGCGGCCACCCTCCCTGTATAGTAAGAGCTTAGCATATGCTCATAATCACTAAATGGTTTAATTAATGATATTGTAAAATATATTAACTTATTTTTTGTAATTATATGGTTTAGGGTTTTTATTACAAATGGAGAATTGCCTCCACATGTGTGAACATGAAAGGATGGGTAGAGTCCGGACAGCTAAAGGGCTATGTTATTAGACTTTTGAATTTTTTTTCTTATTTTTTATTATACTTTTAGATTGTTTGTATGACAATGAGATTTTTGTTTAGTTCATGGGGCTTAGATTATTTCGAGCATTTGTTATATTAAATTTTATGTCATGGGTTTACTTAAAATCTTGAAAATTAATAGAAAATTAATTTATAAGACGCTTAGTTTCATATAGTAACATTTGGTTATGGCTTGGAACGGGCAGATCGTTATAATATCTCCACCCTTAAGGAAGCTCATGATGGGAAATCTTATCAGGACTTTCATATAATGAATGCTGATCATACTAAACTTACATATAATGCAACCTGATCATACTACTATACGAAGAATATTATCTTATAAATTTTAACATAAGTATGTTGAGTCATAAAAAAGGCAACACCTTCCAGCAACTAAGAGGGTGTTTTTACGAATGCAATTATCGTTCTGAGTTATACGGAGGCAACACCCCCAACGCAGATAAGAGGTTCAAACTTTCATAATACGGATGCATAATTCGGTTCTTATACTTAATTCTAAAGTTTGACATAGATATTTTTATTCTTACATGTTGATGCGAAATGCAATACACGTAAACGTTGGGATTATGGTTACCAGTTCAACATACCTTACATGAGATAATTAAGACTTACACAAACATTTTATAAATGCCAAAGATATTATACCTAAATACTTGGTTTTCACATGGGCCCTTTATTAGGCAAGAACAATAAGTTTCTCCGGTGCTCATTGGTTCATTACACACACACAAAACTGCAATAAAATATCAAC
>JAURVB010007795.1:0-16274 GCA_033002965.1 Piper betle
TGCTGGGACTTAACTATAAACAAATTAAGATAGGTTAAATTGACAGGGTCATACCGATAAAACTTTGGGCATCCACCTTTAGCCAATGTCGGAGTTGGGAGCCCATTGAACACGTGGCACTTATGATCAAAATGTGGGAAGGTAAATAACGGGTGGCGTGGTTGGCCAGCCACACACATATCCCAAAAGTTTTGATGTAACTCAAATAATTGTTCACATGGATGAGTGAATCACACATTTGAAATATAATTTGATGAGTTATGGTTTTTCTATATTGTTTGTGAAAAGGCTGAGGGTATGGAGGAACTCGATCCAGAAATCAGTATATAATGTGAATTAACTGATTTAAATTAGATGGTTGAGGATATATAAGAACATATGTCCGGCAATTGGCTAAAGGTGGATGCCCAAAATATTTATGAACTGGACTCGAGTGAAACACAGGCTACCATTTCATCGTCAAGAAGGATATTGCTTGGCTTCATGTCCAAAATCACCTACACAGCTTCATCTTGCCGAGATCTTTATTTTAAGACCACCAATGACCACTGCCGTAGCCGCAATCGCCACCGGCAATGCTGTCGCATGCATGGCAATTTTGCCCTCTTCGGGCCATTTTTCAGCCGGCCAGCAGCCAGAGTCCGCCAATCGCCACTACCATCATGTTCTTCATTGCATGGGCTGTCAATCCCGATTGGTGATGACCCCAACAGCATAACCCCCATCTGCCCGCGTTCGCGTTTAAGTCTGTCAACCCAAGTCCAGTTCATCTGTTCATGTCCGCATGCTTGCCTGTGTCCATGTCCACACCCAGCAACCAAGTCTATCCCAGTTGGCACTATTGCTTGACTCGATTGAGTAGAGTTGGCTTGAATCGGTCGACTCGCCTCTGTTGATGAGACTGTTTTTGTTAATTCGAGAACCTCTACATTCGTATATATGTATATTCATCTTATTTAGCATATTTTGATGTTTGGGTGTATTTATTTATTTATTTATTTATTTATTATTATTATTATTATTTATTTTTATATTTATCGTATATGATGAATATTTACATGATTGTTTATTATTATTATTGAGATATTTAATTACTAAGATTAATTTTATTTATGTTTACTAAATTTTATTTATTTATTTATTTACATATTTCCTTGTGTGTATGTTATTATTTATTTGTATGTAACTACGTATTCCATGTTGGATGACTACGATATTATTATTCATGATTAATTAATATTAACTAACTAATTATTTATGTATTTATTTATAAAGTGATTATTTATTTATTTATTTATTTATTTATATGTTTACTACATGTGTGATATTGACTCGTGTTTAGCAATGTATTTATATAATATGATGATGTTATTAGTTTATGATTACAGTATTATTTATTTTCATGTATTTACTATTTATCTATTTATTTATGAGGTTATTTATTTATTTTTATTAGTTATTTCTTTTATTATATCTCGATTTACGTTCTGAATGTTTAGTTGTATGTTTATTTAACTTTGTCTTCTTTATTATGATGTATTGATGATGTGAGCATATACCACAAGCATACATCATATAAAGATCTAAATATTTTACTTAGCAAGTGGGTTTCAGTATAGGTTTCGGAATTTGAGCTTGCCATAAATGAGACAACACACTTGGTGCTTGGACCAAAGGTCCATTAGGACTCTTTTCACTTTTTATTGTTATACTATATTGTTGATTTAATTTCCAAATCATAGGACATGTTAAGTGAACCGAAACTGGGGTGTCATAGATTTAGTATCAAAGCTATGTCTTGGTCAATTGAGATATAAGGCTTTTGTTTTGAGCCAAGTATGTGGAGCTGACCTTAGCCAAGCCGTCAGCCGCTTGGATCAAGTCCTTACCAACTCCACTGCTGACAGACTACAAGTCTTCCTGACTTTGACATAATTCACTTTTTTTAGCAACAAATAAATAATCAATTATTAGCCAACACATAATATTCATGTATATATAGAGAAGTTATTATGAATAGAGTAAGATGTGTAGACGGTTTAAGTAAAGACCGGGAGCAATTCCTATGTCAAATTCTCATGTACAAATCATGTAACGTATCGGCAATGGCAACCTTCCCCTTCCATGAGGTTGCAATATCATGTCTATTTGTTGAGGTCGCTCATGTGATTCTGCAAAGCGTGTGGAACATGGAAAGTTTTAAGAAGGTGAAGACCTGGTTCAAGTCTTCCTGACTATGACATAATCCCCTTTTTTCAGCAACAAACAAATAAGAGCAATATTATGCATTCCACAAAAATTTTCCCCACCTTTAAATTTAATTGGGTCATTAAATTAGCCAAATTCAACGTGAGGGAAAAGAGAAAAATTTTAGTAGTGCGCAGAGAATTTAATAAATAATTGACAAGGAAGCCAACTCATAAAATTCTTCACAATTTTTCTTCACTTACTGATGGCATGACCCAGCTGTTTGTCACGTTATAAGACTAAATCATAGAGATTATGTGACCAATTTTAACCACATTATCAAGTCTAATGCCTATCATATTTAACAATGGCAAGAGAGTGAAGTAGTTTTCGAGGGGCCATTAGAACAACTCTTCTAGGAGCTTAGCATAAAATATACAAAAAAATACATAAAATTGAATGATTTTTATAGAGATGCCAGGGGCTGGGACATGCCGGGTCACCCAACCCCGACGTCCTTTTTTTTTAAAGACGCCTCAGAGGAAGGAAAAGGAAGAACCGGTGGAAAATGGTAATGGCGTCTCACTATTTCCCATAGTCAAATTTCCTCAACATCCTCCTTTTCTTCAATACGCCTCTTCCTTATTTGGTGCCGTTGTTGTTAAAATTGAAATCGGTTATTTAATTAGATTTTAAAAAACTTTGTATCGAACTAGTTTAAAATAGTTCATGACTGATTCATTGATTATTTTGAATTGACAAGATTACTTAAATTTTACATATGTTTATATAAAAATTAATTTATCAAGATTAATAAAATTAAAATAAAAAATAAAATTGAAGAAAATATTTTTGTTAAATTATATTTGACTATAAAATAAAATTTTCTTAGACAAGTTTTATAAACTTGAAAATATTAAATATCGTATATAGGGGGAAAACGTTAGCAATAAGAATATTATAAGTTTAATTCTGTTATATTTTACATATAGAGCCTTATTTACATGTGCTACACTTCATATAACTTATATGAACTACACATTTTATTTAGTGCAATTTGCTTGGTCTCACTACCCATAGTCCATACAGGTAAATAAAAATATAAGTGATAAGGATAATTATAAAATTTCAATTCAATTTAATACTTCTAACCCCTTCATCTTAATTATCAAAGTAATTGTAATAAAAATAAATTTCAAAATATCAAAGTAATTGTAATGAAAATCTAAAAGTATTTCAACCCTCCTACTTATACACTCTTCTTTTATTATGTATAAATACTATTTTGTGGAACCAACTTAAAAAGGTTTAAATGAAATGTGTAGCTAATATAAGTTATATGAGCTGTAGTTTATTTTAATTTTTCCTTACATATTTTATGTCTTTATTTATCATATAATAATCAAATATTGAAATATACAAAATATGGTGAGAATGGTGATTCATGACTAGTTTATGAATTGGTCAAAATTAGTTTATCGGAGAAAACACTATATATATATATATATATATATATATATATATATGTATATATGTGTTGTTTGTGTGTGTGTATCATAATAAAAAAGAATTATTTTTAATTAAAAGTGGGGTAAATATTCCTGTGCTGGGAGAGACATATGATGATTGTTCTCCAAACTCTTAAGTTAACTTTTCTCTATAGATGAAGTGCAACATTGATGTTTACTTTGCAAAAAATAAAAGAACTTCAATCTTTTTACAACAATTGTAGAAATACCGTGTTTGACTCTAAGGATGATGAAGGTGATGGGGGTAATATAGGTACTACAAATTCATAACTTCACCTTTCCTTCCCCCTCTAGCCTTGGATAAGATGGAGCCGATAAAAATAAAACATGCTCATGAAAGCAATGTGTGCTGATGCTCATGCTCGCCGGGCTCTAAGGATATTGGGCTGGGCTTTACTGCAAAGTAAAAAACGGCTCCGTGGGAAACAATTATGATATGTTATTGGAGTCTAAAACTTCATTCATGAGTATTATAAAAATAAAGGGACGAAAAATATAATAATTATAGTTTAATGATCAACCTTTTCTTTAGCAATTTAATTATTTTAACTTAAATGTACATTAAAAAAATGAAATAAATGCAACATTCTTATTGGTGGAAGAAATTTGACATGGTAGAAGCCTCATCATACTCCAAAAAATCTTTCATGTTTCACGCCTCTCAATCTTAACCTCCTCATTCACCATGCTTCGATGAGGCCCCAACAATACAAAATAAACAAATTTTTTGTACCAAATCATCCATTCTTCATAACAAAAAAGATATCCAATGATTTGGAATTACCTCTTACATTAATCAAAATAGTAATTAAAAAATTAGTAGACGAACTAACAATTATCTTAAAATTTTCTAAATGCAAAGGCCTTCACGGCACAAAACAGCACAACACATGACAAAGAAAAAAGAAAAAAACTTTCTATTTCATTTTTTCAAAAAACAACGAAAACAAAATTCCGCTAGAAGTGGAGAACTTCTCTCAAATTCACTGTATGAAGTTGAAAGAACATGCGTACAACCTTATAGCATTTTAAGTAAACGTAGCTCTCATGCATGAAACAAATGTTTGCTATAATGGCAACTCTGAAAATTTGAAAGACTGTGTAGAGTCTAGCTCTTCTTGGTGATTAGGTTCAGGTAGAGTCTAGCTATTCTTGGTGATTAGGTTGGGATACAAGATCTGGGGCTGTAATGATCAACAAGTAACATTAGTGACCAAACACAGAACCATGATGGTCTTAATATTCAACATCTGCTTGTGAGACGTCAGAAGATGAAAATAAACCAAAACGAAGTGGTAAGTACTCCATCTTCTTTCCTCTAGGCCATGGTTTAGCTTCCCTTTGGTGACCTTGGTAATCGTTTTCTTTCGTACAATATTACTCATTGGAGTGAGATATAATTTAATTTATAATTAGCAACTTCTTTTGATGAATTGTATTATAATCCTCTAGCTAGTTTTTCTTAAAGCTGTATAATCTTACCACTGGTGTAGTGTAAGGATTATTTTAGCTTGAGCTATTTGGCTTTTCCTTAATACAAATAAGATTTTTTGAGTGCACGTTGCTTGAGCCATTCTATTGTATTCCTTGTGTTACTTTAGATTGATCTTTGTTTCCATATAAAGAAAGCAACGTGGCCGAATAACACTTGTTGCCTTAATAATGAAAAATGGCGCAAATTTCTTTCCTTACGAAAAATATGTGACATAACACTAGTTGGTTTACACACGAAATTCCTAACAATTGAGAATTTCATAAAATACAGAATAATCAATAAGTGTCAAACCCCAAGGGTTTAATTAATTCAAAGAAAAAATTTCTACTAGACCAACCCATGGGCCAATCCCATGAGTTGACCAAGTTTCTTATTGGACCAATCCCATGGGCTGGCCAAGGGGAGGGGGGTGGTCTCGGTGAAATGCTTAGGGGGGATGTTGTTTAGCATGTGACAAGGGTTGGGGTGGGCCATAGGAGATCTGTGAGGTGGGATGGAAAAGTGATCGGAACGAGGTGTTCACGTGGGTGCTTGTGGTGGAGAAGAAAACTGGGTGTAGGAGCTGGAAAAATTTTATTCAAAGGCAAGGTTTGCTTGGCCTATATATATATATATATGAGTTGCACCATCCACCTCTTCCATACCATTTCACCAACCCTTGGTTCTACGCACCCTTTTCTCCTTTACTGCTATTTGCCACCGGACACTTTTCTTTCTTCCTTCCCTCGCTTCTAACCGGTACTTATCCATCTTTTCCGTCTTCTTAATTAGTTAGGTACCTATATGTGTCTATATATATATATATATATGTGTGTGTGTGTGTGTGTGGGTGTGTGTGTGTGTAAATTAACATGCATAATGAGAGTTAATATATCATAGATACATGGTTCTAAATATAAGTTGGATTCACATAAATCGGTATGGATAAATAGCTGTGGGATAGAATGTATCATCATATAGCTTGCAAATTGAGACATATATGGAAAACATTGTTTATTTGTGCTAGATTAGGATTGCATCGAAACTGCCTATTCCTTATAGCAATCCAGGTTCGTATAATGATTATAAATTGAAATATTTAGAAGACTCTCGGTATATCTATGTTTAGACTTGACTTGTATGGAACGTGTGTAGAAAAGTCACGGAGTTGGCCTAACCTAACACAAGACTAAGATATTGAAAATAAGATTACAACAAATGAACTGGCCCCAGGCCATAAGGGGTGTCAGTAGACCTATTTTGTACTTGTGATACTGAGAGGGTGGGTTTAGGCAAATTGGTAAGCATGAAGTAGGCCCATGGCGTACGTGTACACGGATGAAATGGTAGCTGGATGGGGGGGCCACCCCTAAAGCAAGAGAGCTCAACATAGGCTCGTGAAATCAAGAGTTTGAATGAATATTACGGCTTTATGGTTATTATACGATTTAGTGATTTAACATTAACACGACATTGTGTTTGCAGGTGGGCAGTTTTATATAGACAGATGTGGAGAGGATGGGATGATGTGCGAAAGCAGAGTTGTACCTCATCATTTTGACCACTAGACTTCCCTCATTACATTTGGATGCATGCATCGACATAGGTGTGGGTCGACCTAGTTCATAAGCTTTATTATATTATGCATTTTAACTTAAACTATGTTGATGTTTAATGTATAACTGCGATCGTGTTTATATAAGATAATATCTTGGCTTGCATAATTTATTTTTCTCTCCTATATTTCTTATGAACTACTTAATTATCACAATTGGATATATTGGTGAATTGTTCTCTTGCCTAATCTATATTTTTTATATATAGTGATGGATCGATCGGGTTCATGGCAGGTCATTACAGGTGGTATCAAAACTTGGTTCTTAATGTTCCATGCAAGTTATGACTCTACACCTTGTTGAAGAAGTCTATGTTTCAAAGTCCTCTAGAAATAGAATTTACTTCATAGGTATGGTTATTGCTTATGTGACACTTAGTGTTGTGTTAGCAAGTGGAGGGTGACAGAGATCAGGTTGGGCAATCTGCTCCCCATGAGCAACAAAATGCGAATGTGTTGTGACAGATCTTGGCAACAATACATATACTGACCAGGTATCGCTGACTATACAGACTGCGTTGCAGGATGTGGCACAGAAATTACCGGGCATAGTGGCAGGGAATGGCACGAAAAGTACCACAGCTGGTCCCTAATGGAGATCAGAGGAGTGCCCAAGAACGGGTTGGATTAAGCAATACAGCTCGACAGATCGATGGACCAGACCCTGTACTAGTGGCAGCTAGGAAAGGAGTTCATATAGTGGATGACAGTGATAAGTATACTGTAGAGAAGTTTTGGAAGAACAGGGTAGTGGTATTTGGAGAGGGTGCAGACCCTATAAAGGCAGAAAGTTGGATACACATCATGGAGAAAGCTTTCAAAGCTTTGTCAGTACCTAGCCAACACTAGACAAGGTTGGCTACATGTGTGCTTCAGGAGGAAGCATCACATTCGTGGAAGTCATTAGAGAGGTCCATCTTTGCGAGAAGAACCATTGAATCTATTTCATGGGTAGAATTTGGTGAATTGTTCAACCGGCGGTACTTTTCGGAGCCAGTATGACAAAGAAAGGCATTGGAGTTTATTACTCGGACGCAATGGGAGGATTCTATCTTAGAATATGCTAAGAAATTCCTGCTACTAGAAAAGTTTGCACAGGGACTAGTAATGAGTGAGAGTGGTAGGGCACATAAGTTCTTTTGGGGACTAAAAGCAGAGTTGCGAGACAAGATAGCTACCACACCCAGGAACACTATCACAAAGGTGATAGTTGTAGTCACTACCCAGGAGATCGTCATGGGTTATGACCATTTTATGAATCCATCAAAAGCACCGTGCCTACAAAAACAAAATTTCCCAAATAATACCACAACAAAGTCCTCTAACCAGCAACAAAGCTCCATCAACAAAAGGAAAAGGGAGGAGTCACCGTTCCAAAAATATCAGAACTGTGGAAAAATGCATGTTGGTTTCTACTGGGAGCCAAGGAAATGCTTGAACTGTGGTTGTCTGGGGCACTTGAAAAAGGACTGCCAACTACCGCCTAAGCAACAGAATGACTCTGACCGCCCCAAGGCACCGAAAAATAAAGCAAATATTGCCCCCACTAATTGAAAAAGGGAAAGCAAAGCTCTACATAGTAGAGGTGGATGCCAAAGAGGATGACGCCGAAAAGTCAGAGGTACCATCTCAATCCACTCTTGGAAAGTTAATGTGCTTTTTGATTTTGGATGTACCTATTCTTTTATTGCATCACACCTAGCTAAGAGTCTAGGTCTTCCAACATGTTATTTACCTCACCTTTTTCAAGTCACTGCAGCAATGGGGGACTCAAAATTAACGAAACTAGGAGTGGCTGATCTGTCTTTAGACATTCAAGGAAATGTCTATAAAGACTGCTCCGTCCCTCACCCTACTTCTAAAGATAGATAGAAAAGAATGGAATGACCGCCTCCGAGACATAGACATTTTCCCTGGTGGTTAAAGGGGTATGATATGATATCCTGGGGATAGACTGGTTGTCTACACAAAAAACTTTCTTAGATTGTGAAAATAAACGAGTGGTGCATAAAAAATGTAATTGTGAGATGAAAATCCTTTTTCAAGGATCGGGTTCAGGGGTGTGATTTTGTATCGTGTATGTTGGTGAGGAACCTGAGTTATGGGGTGAGAGTGGTGAAACCTTTATGGCAAGTCTTCTTGAGTCTAAGCCAGTGTCAAAAAATCTATCCAAAATTCCGGTAGTGGCGGAATTCCTAGATGTCTTTCCTGAAGAGTTACTGGAGTTACCACCAAAGAGGAATGTGGAGTTTGAAATATAATGACACCTATAGAATGTAAGGGACTGAAGACACATTTGGAGGAGTTATTACAAACCAGATTTATTCGGCCTAGTTCCTCATTGTGGGGAGTGCTAGTATTCTTTGTGAAGAAGAAAGATGGATCCATGCAATTATGCATAGACTATTGGCAAATTAATCATGTCACTATCAAGAATTAGTATCCTTTACCGATGATTGATGATCTGTTTGATTAGCTAAAGACCACAAGAGCATTCTTTAAGATCGACGTGAGATCATGTTACCATCAACTGCAAGTGAGGGAAACTGATATTGAGAAAACATCATTCAGGACCAGGTATGGATATTATGAATTCTTAGTAATGCTTTTGGTCTAACCATTGCTCCAACAGCCTTTATGTGACTCTTGAACATAGTTTATCATCCTTACCTGGACAAGTTTATCATAGTGTTTGTGGATGACATCTTGGTATATTCGGATAATGAAGAGAAGCACGCCGAGCATCTTTGGATTGTGTTGCAAGTACTCAGAGATAATCAATTGTTTACCAAATTCTCTAAATGCAACTTTTGGTTAAAAGAAGTGAATTTCCTAGGTCATATCATTTCCAAAGTAGGGATTTAAGTGGATCCTACCAAAGTGCAAGCAATGGTGAATTGGCCTCAACCAAAGACGGTGACTGATATCCGGACTTACTTAGGGTTAGCAAGATACTATCGATAGTTTTTCAAGGATTTTTCCTTAGTTTCATCACCTATGACCAAGTTGGCCAGAAAAAGGGTGAAGTTTGAGTGCGATGAGAATTGTGAACTTAGCTTTCAATCCTTGAAGAGTTTGACAATTGCACCAGTGTTGACGATCCCAAATGGGAACGAGGATTTTTTTGGTATATAGTGATGCATCTAAGCTAGGTCTTGGGTGTGCCCTGATGCAAAGTGGGAAAGTTGTAACTTGTGCCTCAAGACAACTAAAAAGTCACGAGTAGAATTACGCTACTCAAGACTTATTGTTAGCGGCTCTGGTTTTTGCTCTTAAGTTATGGCAACATTATCTTTATGGAGCAAGATTTGAGGTATTTACAGATTATAAGAGTTTAAAATATATTTTTACTCAAAATGATCTGAACTTGAGGCAAATCTGATCATTTCTAAGGACTTGGTTAATTAAGTGAAATTAGCATAGATGGAAGATGAAGAATTGAGCAATTTAGTGGAAAGTACACCAAATAACAATTGTTCTGACAGTGTGCCAAGAGATGAGACCTTGAGACAATGTATCCTGGAGGAAGCACACCGTACAAAATTCTCTATCCATCCCGGCATGACCAAAATGTATCGAGACTTGAAGAGATCATACTGGTGGGTTGGGATGAAGTGAGATGTTGTGGATTTCATTTCCAAGTGTCAAACTTGTCAATTAGTAAAGGTTCAACACCAATTACCGGGAGGTCTCTTAAAGCATTTGGATATACCAACTTGGAAGTGGGAATGTGTAACATGTGATTTTGTTACAAAACTTCAAAGGACAGAGAAGAAACATGACTCTATTTGAGTAATAGTGGATAGATTAACCAAATCAGCGCACTTTATTTTCACAAGGACAACAAGAACTGTTGAGTATCTAGCTACTACATATTGTGAATATAGTGAGACTACATGGGATTCCCAAGGAAATTATGTCAGACAAAGATCCACTCTTTACCTCTCATTTTTGGGACACATTTCATACAATGAAAATAAAGCTTAGCACTGCATACCATCCCTAGACAGATGGACAAAGTGAGCGAACCATTCAAAGGATCTTCACGCTCATGCATTCTCGATTGGGGCAAGAATTGGGAGAACCATCTTCCTTAGTAGAGTTTGTATGCAATAACTCTTATCAAATCAGCATTGGAATGACACCATTCGAAGCCCTTTATGAAAGACCTTGTAGATGTCCTACTTACTGGTTGGAATCACCCGAAGCAATGACAGTGGAACCAGACACGGTTCTTAAGGCTACAGAACAAGTAAGATTAATCCAGAAGAAGATGAAAGTGGCACAAGACCGACAAAAGAGTTATATTGATAACCGAAGAAAGGACCTTGACTTCCAAGTTGGGGAGCATGTATACATCAAAATATCTCCAACCAAGGGCATACATTTTTGTTCATCAGAGAAGTTAAAACCCAAGTACATTGGACCCTTTGAAATATTGGAACAAGGGCATTAGCATACAGGTTGGCTTTGCCACCTAATTTGACTGGAGTTCACAATGTTTTCCACGTATCCATGATTAAGAAATACATCAGGGATGATAACCATATCATTCCCAACTTCTCAAACTTGGAAATGTAAATAGATGTAACCTATGTAGAGAAGGCAATTCGGATCTTGGCTAGAGAAGACAAGGTGCTAAGGAGAAAAGTCATTCCATTGGTAAAGGTGTTGTGAACAACCAAGGAATTGAGGAAGCAACATGACAAGTTGAGAAGGATATGAAGAAAGGACACCTAGAGTTATTTTAAATATATTCCTTGTTTTGTTACAACTCAGTGGAATGGATTGTTTTTTGGGTGTTATAAATTGCTTGCCTTGTATGTGCATGAAATGCATAACTTATGTATATTGTTGCTATTCTAACCTTCTTTGATTTTAGATGGCTGAAAACCATAGACTAAGTAATTCCAATAATGACAGTGTCAAATCAAATGAGGTTGAGTCGACTCTAACCACTGTTTAGAATCAAGAATACATTAGAGATCATCACGAATAGAACCAACTGGATGATTATGAATCAACTAGGTTCAGAATGCCAAGGGTAATTGCTATCGAACAATTCATGGGCCTGATTCGTGAAGATATCTAGCCACTCGTCAGCAATCTCAACCCGCAATCAATTGAACAAGCTGCGAGGCTAGCACCACACTATGGAAGAAGAATTGATATGGAAGGACGGGGAGCTGGTTGGCTAGATGACAAAGGTAACCACCTTAATTTCCTTTTTTACTAATTTACGGGAATGTAAATTTTCTTTTAAGTTGGGAGATTATAAAACCCCAAGGTTTAATTAATTCAAAGAAAATTTTCCCTTGGGCTGGTAATGGGGGAGGGGGGGAGGCGGGGTTTGTGGGGGTGATGTTGTTTAGCGTGTGACAAGGGTTGGGGTGGGCCATAGGATAGCTGTGGGGTGTGAAAAAGTAATTGGGATGAGGTGTTCACGTGGGTGCTTGTGGTAGAGAAAAAAGTGGGTGTTGGAGCTCGAAAAGGCAAGGTTTGCTTAGTCTCTCTCTCTCTCTATATATATATATAATTGCACCTTCCACCTCTTCCATGCCATTTCACCTAACCCTCGGTTCTACCCGCCATTTTTCCTTTATGGCTATTTGTCAGTGGACACTTTTCTTCTTCGTTCCCTCCTTGCTTCTAACCGGTACTTATCCATCTTTTCCCTCTTCTTAATTAGTTAGGTACTTGTATGTGCTCTCTCTCTCTCTCTCTATCATATATATATATATGTAGTTTAGGATTTTATACTTTGTTATGAACATATTTTTAAATTGAGGATGGTATCAATATCTTTCGTTTGTATCTGTTAAATGTTAAAACTGATTAATGGTAAAACATATATATATATATATATATATATATAATGTATATGTGTAAATCCGCATGTATAATGAGAGTTAATATATCATAGATGCATGGTTCTAAATATAAGTTGGATTCATATAAATCGGTAGGGATAAATAGTTGTGGATGGAATGTATCATCATATAGCTTGCAAATTAAGACATATACTCAAAACATAGTCTATTTGTGCTAGATTCGGACTGCATCAAAAACATAGCAAAGACATTGTGGGAGTCTCATCAAGGTATATGAAGATAAATCTTTGATGAATAAGATTTATTTGAGGAGGCAACTGTATAATTTGAAGGTGAAGGATGATACTTCAATTAATGAACATATGAATGAGTTAAATACTGTTCTTAATGATTTGTTGCAGATAGAAGTGAAGATTAATGAGGAGGAACAAACTACTCTACTCTTATGTTCGATGCAAGATTCTTGGGATTATTTGATAATGAGTTTGAATCATGTTACCAAATTTGACATGGATTCTATGATAGCATCACTTTTGTCAGAGGAGAGCTTAGAAGGATGTCATTGAAGACAACTACTTCATCTTCATGATTGACGGCCTTGGTTTCAGGGGAAAGTAATGACAGAGTAAGATTTACAGGCATGACAAATGAAAATTCATGCTGAAAGGTGATATAAAGTTAATATTTTGATCAGGTAGGTCACATAATAAAACACTACAGGGAGCTCATTGAGAATAAATAGAATGTGAGGACAAAGAAAATGAGGATGCCAATATGATGAAATTTGAAGAATTGGTAGTGATTTTTGATTGTTCTCATGAGCATTATGGGGCTGATTGTTCAGGATTGCAGGCCTTGGTTTCAAAGGAGAGCAAAGACAAAGCAAGGGTTACAACCAATATTGGGAAAGACAAATGAAATTCAAACCAAAAAGTGATATAAAGTGTTATAATTATGATAAGGTCAGTCATATGACAAAACATTACAGGAAGCTCATTGAGGATAAACAGAATGCAAAGGACAAAGAACATGAGGATGCCAATATGGTGAAATTTGATGAATTGGGAGTGATTTTTTATTGTTGTCTTGAGTATTATGGGGCTGATAATGGTTATAATTAAGTGGTAGATTCTAGAGCATCATTCCATGTTACACCTCATAGGAGATCTTTTACTATATACAAAGGTAGAAATTTTGGTGTGGTAAAGATGAGAAATTATGATAAGTCTAAGGTGGTTGGTATACAGGATGTAGAGGGTTGTGACTAATTTGGGTCCTAATTTTATTTTGAAGAATGTTTGTCATGTTATAGATTTGAGGATGAACCTTATGTCGGCTAGTGATTTGGATGATATAGGCTATGCATCAAAATTTACTAAAGGTACATGTGACTTGTCTAAAGGTAATCTTGTTGTGGTAAGAGGAGAGAGGTGTTGCAACCTCTATAAGACAACTCTTAGGAGTTCCAAGAGTAGTGTGACTTCTACTCTAGAAGGTTCTACTATGAGTGTGTGGTATAGGCGTCATGGTCAAACAAAGGTGAATAACAAAGGTAGAATTAGTGCTTTGCATTAGGGCTGCTAATTGAGCGAGCCAGCTCATGAGCATTTAGCGTTCGGCTCGGCTCGACTCGACTCGAAACCCGACATTTAAATGCTCGAGTTCGAACTCGACTCAAACTCGAATCCTTCGAGCTAAGTTTGAGCAAGGTAGTGTTTGATTCGACCCGACTCAAAATCGACTCGTAGCTCGACTCGAAATCGACTCGATAAAATAATATAATAATATAGTCTTTATATACATATATATATATATCACATTAATAAATTTAATTGTAACTAGTTATATTTATTTATATATAACATAATAACAAAGAAGTGAGATAGTTGAGATGGTAGGTATTCAAGTTAAAGGTTTGAGGTTGTGGGTTCAAGTCATGTTGACTACATTTTTTTAAGTGTGATACTTTTGACTTTTAATTGAGCCAGTTTTGAACTCACGAACGAGCTGGGCTCTTCAAAATTAAACAATTTAAGTATATTCGAGCTAGAGTCGAGCTCAAATGCATAAAAGATATTCGAGTTGAGTTCGAACGAGCTTCGAGCTATTTGGGCCGAGTTCAACCACAAGTCGAGCTCGGCTTGCTCACTCATTTAGCAGCCCTACTTTGCATGGAAACTTTAGTGGTGGGAAAGCTCATGATGTGAATGAGAATGTTATGTAAGAAGGGAAGAATTCTTTGCATAAGTCCATGGTTTATGAGTTGGTGAAATTCTATGAAAACAAATTTACACTAAAGGATGAAGCAAAACTGATGGTTTTTGGAGAAAGAGGATGGTTCAAGAAAGTCCCTCCAATGGGATGTGAGATATGTGCTAGAGGTCTCCAATTAGGGGCGAAGGCGGGTCATGATTGATGTTGCCCATCTCCATCTTTTGGGAGCTTACATGAGTTTGCCTAGTTCCTGTGATGTTTATGGAAGTCAACATAAAGTGTTTTTCTTTTTGTTCGGGAAAGGGGAGATTTGTTTGAGTTCTTCCCTCCTGTGAAGCAGTAGAGGAAGGACAGCGTGAAGAACCAATGGTGCAAAATGACGGCAAAAATGACGGAGGTGGCCGACAGTGCAAGAGGCATGGAGGCGCAATACAGACACTACTGCCCGGGTGCCAAGAAACATTGGCATAGGCACTAGCGTCTGGAATCCGAAAAGGCTTATAGAGTCCAAGCGCTAGGAAATGTTGGCCAAGGCACTGGTGTTGGGTCTGACTTGAAAACACATTTTGGACATTTTTGGGCCTATTTCAGCCTAATTTCGTGAATTTTTCGAAAGCACACCTATTTGGGAGTAAAACAAAGAGAAAAGGAGGTGTCCAGGGTTTGGCTTTGAGAAAAGATTAAGAGATTGGCAGTTGTGAGAGGAAATTGATTCTTGGAGATTGGATTCTTCACTAGATCATCAATCGGTTGTCATACTCCACCAAGAACAACATTTGTGATCTATCAGGTTTTTGCCCTTTTGTTATCAGTTTATAGGGGATTATAATTGATCTATATTAGAAGTAGTATTACTCATATTTAGGAGTAGTTTTCACTCAAAATGAAGAAACTAAGGTTGTAAAAGAAATTCATAATCATAGTAATTTGGGCCGTGATTTTTCCTCTTCAATTTTAGAGAATTTTCTATGTAAATTTGATGTGTGCTCGATTTATTTATTGCTTGTGATTATTATGATAATTACTTGTTATTATTTTATCTTGACCAAACACAACTAAGGTTAAGGGATTTAAGAGTTCAAATCCCAACCAGCCTTAGAACAAACTCACACAACTCCAATCAACACCAATCCATTCATAATGGTAGAAATCCTAAATATTTAACCTGCTGCAAATAGTGCTCCTCTTCTCCTACCGTTGTTGATATATGCCACTCTTGAAGGAGCCCAATATTTTGCAAATGACTGGTCGGTGCACATGGTCATGCCCAAGGAGGAGATTTTGTTGTATGCTTTGAGTCCTCTAAGGGAAATGTCATACATGTTGGGCCCACTTAGGGCAACACCAAAGCCAATCAGGCGCTGATACTACTATTGGGCTCGCTGGCCCCCAAAAAGGACTTGTAATAAACGTCGGTTCCAAAA
>JAURVB010007798.1:0-15624 GCA_033002965.1 Piper betle
AGGCCTGGGTAGTAGTAAAATAAGCCCGAAGGCATCGTGAGGTGTATCTGAGTTTCGAAAACATACTCAAGGGATCTCATCCTCAAGGGTTATTAATCTAGAAATACGATCAGCTAAATGGCCCGTGTGGACTGGGATACTATAAAACCATCACTGAACACATCCTCTTTCTTGTTCTAATCAAAACACAATAAATTGAGAGTGAGTCCTAAACAGACCTTGTAGAACCTCCAAGCGTGTCCCCACGCCTAGGCGGTGAGCTCCGGCTCCATCCCTACACATCAAATTTAAAAACTAACTCCCGCTAAGTAAATGATGCATCAAACTCATCATGAACATCACACATACAATGCAGTCATCATCTAACAACAATAAAACAATTATCACTGTTAAAATATTTCTATCACATCCTAATAATGCCAATTTTTATTAAATTTTTCTATGTTACATTGCAGTCAATTAGCAGGCTCAAATTTAATTTACTTAATTATATCACTAGCATTCATTCACTATCAACCAAATCATGCAAATTATCACTTCATCCATGATCAGGCATTAATCACAACAATTAATCAATCCTAGCATGTTGTGCTAATAATAATCAATTTTAAATAATTAAATCGAAGGTAACTATACCTCGCGTCGTCGATAATCGGTAATTGGCGATAGTTTGGGTTTCGTCTTCAGTAATCAGGCATTCACATAATATTTTGGCCCTTGGTGGCATCTGATGTTCAATTAGGTTCGATGGGCGAACTCAGCAGAAGATCCAGCGAATTCTAGCCAATCTAGTTTTTCGGCGGATTCTGACAGTTTTTTGGCGATTGCGGCGGTTTTTGGCAGCTTCCCGCCGACTGACGGGATGGTAGTGGTATGGGGTACCGTTGGCACCGGCTTGATGAGCTCGCCCAATGGTGGTGACGGTGAGAATAGTAGCTGCGGCAGTGACCTTCGGCGACGGCATAGAGTTTGGCTGGGGCTATCAGTCTCTCCGATCGGGCCCACGGCTGGTCTCGGCAGCATTGTTAGGTATGGGGAAATGTCGGGGAGGTCGAGGGAGTGGTTGTCGACATCATGGTGGCGGCAATGCCTCCTGGATGGCTGCAAATCGACTGGGGCAACATTGCACGTTCGTGGAGCAATTCCAGCGTCGTGGCGGCCAAACGATGGCACAATTGGTTGGGGCAGCTCGGCAACACTGTGCATGGGCTTGGCGGCGACGATCGGCGGCAGGCGGCGTCAGTGGCGGCGACATCACCATTTTTTGGCCAGCCAACTGCTAGACTCGGTTGATCACCACACCAACATGATTCTTGTCACCATGGTCGCCGATCCAAACCGGCAGCGACCGAAGTCCTTCCGCCGTCGTCTTTTTCCCGGGACGGGCACCAGCCATTCTGTCCAAGGTCACGTCCATCTGTTTGCGTCTGCCTACTTGAGGTCGCGTCCATCTGGTCATGCCCAAATCCGCCAGTCTGAACCCTTGTCCATGTCCACCAGTCCAAACCAACCCAGCCAGCAGTTTATTTAACCCAGACCATATTGACTCCGCCCAACTCATTCTGGTTCAACTTGGTTACATCTAGTGTACCTCATTTTCGGTCGTTTTTGACCATTTTTGGTAATTCGAGAACTCTTACATTCGTTTAGATTCATATTTATATTATTTAGCCTATTTTAATAGTATGAGTATATATATATATATATATATACATATTCATTATTTTTTATTAATTTTTATTTATATGTTTATCATATATGATGACTGTTTACATGATTATTTTATATGGCTAATATTATATTTACTTATAAATATTAGTATTATTATGTTTACTAAATTGTATATATTAATTTATTTATTTATATATTTATTTGTTCCATACGTGTATATTTTTATTTATTTGTATTTAATTACTTATTCCGTTTTGGAAAACTATAATATTATTATTATTCATCATTAAGGAGTATTAACTATTAATTTATTTATTAAATTATTATTATTACTATTATATATATATATATATATATATATATATATGTTTGTGTGTTTTTGCTAAAATGAGTATATTTTGATATTTACTCGTGTTTACCCATGTATTTATTTAGTATAATTATATTACTATTTTATGATTAGAGTATTTGTAAGAACCGTGAAAATATGTGAAAATTTTTATTTCAAGACTTGAACCTAAGTATTATGAAATATTATTTTCGATGAATGGATATGGTTGGTTATCAAGTAAAGCCAAACCCTAACCTTAGAGAAGACGTAAGGCCAAACTCTGGCATTAGGGAAGACGAACCCAACCTAGAGAATACTGATTCATGAACGGATGTTGGGGTAAGAGAATTTAATAAAGGGACTCGTTGAACCTAGGGAATACCTATACATGAATAGATGTGAGAATTTAATTGAGGAACTCGTTGAAGCATATATATATGGAGGAGGGGGTTAGGGAGGAAAGGCAGTCCACTCCTTCTTGCCTCCTCTCCAGTGCCTTTCCATTGTGGTGTAAGTATTTCATACTTCTTCTTAGTTTCTTTTCCATTAGAACTCTTACATGCATGGTTGCAACGCAGAAATTCATTAGAAATACCTTACTAAGTTGCTGGACCTTTTTGGTATAAATTGCAATAGGTCTTTGGGTGTTGAGATATTGTATGGTTGAAAATTATATGGCAGATATGAAATTCATATTTGACTAGTTTCCAGAAACCCTATTTTTTTAGCCGCACTGATCAAAATCTAATAAGTGGTACGGTGGAATAGACCCATCAGTCAATAGGGGGGTACGGTGGAATGGACCCATCGGCTCAACCTAATACAGTGGTACGGTGGAATGAACCCAACGGCCAATAGGGGGTACGGTGGAATGGACCCATCGGCTCAACCTAATATAATGGTATGGTGGAATGGACCCATCGGCCAATAGGGGGTACAGTGGAATGGACCCATCGGCTCAACCTAATACAGTGGTACGGTAGAATGGACCCATCGGCTCAACCTAATAAGTGGTACGGTGGAATGGACCCATCGGCCAATAGGGGGTACGGTGGAATGGACCCATCGGCTCAACCTAATACAGTGGTACAGTGGAATGGACCCATCGGCCAATAGGGGGTACGATGGAATGGACCCATCGGCCAATAGGGGGTACGGTGGAATGGACCCATCGGCTCAACATAATAGGGGGTACGATGGAATGAACCATTAGCCCAATATTTTATAGTGGCACGGTGGACTAACCCATCAGCCAATAGAACTACAACATAATAGGGGGTACGATGGAATGAACCCATCGGCCAATAGGGGGCACGATGGACTGACCCATCGGCCCAATATTTTATAGTTGCACGGTGGACTAACCCATCAGCCAATAGAACTACAACATAATAGGGGGTACGATGGAATGAACCAATCGGACAATAAGGGGGCACGATGGACTGACCCATTGGCCCAATATATTATAGTGGCATGGTGGACTAACCCATCAGCCAATAGAAGTACAACATAATAGGGGGTACGATGGAATGAACCAATCGGCCAATAAGGGGGACACGATGGACTGACCCATCGGCCCAATATTTTATAGTGGCATGGTGGACTAACCCATCAGCCAATAGAACTACAACATAATAGGGGGTACGATGGAATGAACCAATCGGCCAATAAGGGGGCACGATGGACTGACCCATTGGCCCAATATTTTATAGTGGCATGGTGGACTAACCCATCAGCCAATAGAAGTACAACATAATAGGGGGTACGATGGAATGAACCAATTGGCCAATAAGGGGGCATGATGGACTGACCCATCGGCCCAGTATTTTATAGTGGCACGGTGGACTAACCCATCAGCCAATAGAACTACATCGAGCTTGATCCCGACATGGGTATGTAGGCCAATCAAGATTGTTTGATTTCAGCTCAAAAAGGTAGAATAAAAGTATGATAGGATAGTCAGGTTAGGAGAATGGGTAATAAATGGGACTTCTTTTTATTTTGTTTTGAGTTATAAATGTGGCTATGGGAAATGGTCTAAGACTGTGGGAACCATTATTTTATAACTTATTACTCGGCATTTAGTAGTTTTATTTTGGTAACACCTGGCCAGCTAGGCCCACAATGTTGTGAAAAATGGCGGGGTCATTATAGTATTATTTATTTTTATATATTTATTATTTATCTAACTAACTATGACTGCATTTTTACAATTATTTATTTATATATTTATTATTATGTCTCGATTTGTATACCACATGTTTAGTTATAAGTTTGTTAGCACAAATTTTTTTATTAGGATGTATTGATAATATAAGCACATACCACAAGCATCCATCATGTAGAGACATTGGTATTTTACTTAGCAATGGGTTTCCATATATGTTACGAAGTCTGAACTCGCGATAGATATGTCGATGCGCTAGAGCTTGGACCACAAGTCCGTAGGACTCTCTCTTTGCTTTATCTCTTATTGACTCCCTCCATGTCGAGTTAAATTTTGTTTTGAACGTAGGATTACATCGGTGAGGATTTATAACATCCCTCCGATGTCGGGCCCTTTAGTTGTGTTTTCTACACATGTTTAATAAAACTACAAAGATGAGATAGTTAGTTTTTGATATGAAGCTAGAGAAATATATGATATAAGCCTCTTCCCTAAACCTATTATATAAGTACGCGTTTATTTACGGATTTCACAAATAAAAGAGTGAGTGGTATGGAGATATGTATGTACGGCACTAGTACAGCTTCAAACCCTGAGGTAGTGCGGTGTATAAGGGTAATGCATAATGCACTAACTTAACTATTCCTTTTACCACGTGAGTACAGTGGTGGGTGTAATATGGAGGATCTAAGGGCATAAGCGTTGTATGCATGAATATGAGTATTAACCATGCATGAGCGCCGGCTCTTGTTTAAGTATATTTGTTTACCGTCCAATGTAAGGCAATTTTGAAGTTTCATAAGTTTTCGTGGGTAAGGAATAGTATACCCATTTTGTAGGTTTGTACAAGTTATTTTTTGGACCAGTAACATTCATTACTGATGTTTTTCATATAATATATGTAGGTCTTGCAAACTGTGAGTCAACTTTGGTGGGAGGATAGATGAATGCTACACACACTTGAGCTCAACATAGTTATTTACTTTCTTACTTTCATTTATATTCGATGTGTTTTGATGCATATTTAACAATGTCTTCCATTCTCATGACACAAAGAAGGTTGTTTCGATATATTTGTCAATCGAGTCTTACCGACTAACAACCTTAAACATGACTCGACATGACCATGGACCAAAATCGGGGTATGGAGATATGTATGGACCTATTATACAAGCATCTTCCCCAAACCTATTATATAAGTATGCACATTTTTACGAATTTCACAAGTAAGAGAGTGAGTGGTATGGAGATATGTATGGACCTCACTACTACTCCTTCAAACCCTTAGGTAGTGCAGTGTATGAGGGTACTGTGTAATGCATTACATTTGTAGAATTTGTGGCACTAACTTAACCGTTCATTTCACCACTCGAGTACTGTGGAGGGTGTAATATGGAGGATGTGAGGGTGTAAGCGTTGTTTGTATAAATATTAATATTAGTCGTGCATGCATGCCAGCACTTGTTTAAGTATGTTTTAATCTATTTTATTGATCGAGTCTTACCAACCAATAACTTTAAACATGACTTAACTCAATCGTAACATTTATGCTTCTGTTCGTAGGAGAACGGAAATCGGGGTGTTACATTCAAAGATATAATGATCACTTCGTGTTGTAGAAGAGACACACCGTCACTACAACAAAGAGGTTGAACTTAAATCATATGAATGAGCAGATTAATATACTTTGGGTTCAACCTCGATTGTTACAAATCTTATTACTTAAAAAACATGATGGGGAACTTGAAGTAAGGGTCATGGTTACCTGATCCACATATCCAAATCATACAAATAAAATTAAACCCAAACATAATCAGGTGTCAAGGTAGCATACCCTCGCACCTGGTCATTCTACCGTTGGTCTTCATGTGGACTCTTAAAATGGCCCGTTTGGGATTTTCTGGGTATCTCATTTACATGCATCTTACGGATTTCAGACTACCGAAATGCCCTTCTGAGCCCAACTTGATTGAGTTACAAATTTTTACCCGATTGAGTTTAGAGTTTTGAGACCCATGTAGGCTTCTAGCTTCGATTTTTGCTTATAGAGTCACCTTTCGGCCTCAAGTCAATTTTGACTTTGGACAATCTCGATCCGATATTTCCATCCATATGTATATTACATATAACCTAGGTGGGGGCCAATAGGCCCACGAGTTGTTGGACGTTGAGATTGTGCCACATGGCAAGATCAGAGCCTCCACGTCAACCTTAGCTTCGCCTAGTTATCTTTTAGTGAATTCCCACAATTTTGGATAATTTTTACCTTAGCGCCATGACCACTTTGACTTGCCACTGGGGAGACCCCTGCCCACTTTTGGCCCCCGGATCGTTACGGGTGTGACCACCTCGCAACCAGCTATCAGTCTGCACCCATCGTGTCATCGGCAATGCCATGCTTGCCACCTGCGATTGAGTATTTATCACTGTTCATCACCTCCACCACCACCTTTCGTGCCATTTTCCGGTGCCGGCGAATGTCCTTGGATGAGGCCAATAACTCTAACAGCTTGCCCTCTCTAAGATCTTTTGTTTGAGACTAAAACTGACCTCTGCCACAGCCACGGTCGCCGCCCACAACTCGTACTTGCCCGACGACATTTTCAATCGCCATGACCGCTATCGCCGCCAGAGATGTCACTGCATCTGGCAGCGATACAGCCTTTACTTGGCCTTTTTTCGGCAAGCTGACGGCCGGACCTTGCCAACTATCACTGCCATCACATTCCCCATCCTCCCCTTTGCCAATCGCAACTGACAGCAGCCTCCACCACACCGCCATCAGCATATTTTGGCGACTAGCACCCCCCACCCCGTCAAACCTGTTTACCCATGTTCGCATCCACCTGTCTGATCTTGTTCACAAGCCCACCAGCCCGTGTCCGAGTCCACCAATCCATGCTTATGTCCTCCCAGTTGTCCCAGCCCATTTTCCAGTTAACCTAGACTAAGTTGGCTCAGGCCATTTGACTCAGTCTAGTTCAGCTCAGTTGAATCATTTTAGCTCATTTTCAGCCATCTTTAGCTGTTTTTTTATCTTTCTAAGTAATTTGAGAACCCCTACATTAGTTTAGATGTATAATGATATTATTTTAGATATTTTGATATTATGAGTATTTTTATTTATTTATTTATTCATTATTAATTATTTATTTTTGTTTATATGTTTATCGTATATGATGAATGTTTACATGATTATTTGTTATTATTAACATTATATTTACTTATGAATATTAGTCTTACTATGTTTACTAAATTGTATATATTACTATGTTTAGGTATATGTTATGTTTATTTTTATTTAATTATGTATTCTATATTGGATAACTATGATATTATTATTATTCTTGATTAATTAAAATTAACTAATCATTTATCTAGTTATTTATTCATATAATAATTACATATTTATTTGTATATTTACTAGCACGAGCAAACACAAGTATAAGTAATATTACTTGCGCTTAGCCGTGTATTTATGTAGCATAATTATATTATTACTTTATGATTAGATTTTCATGTATTTATTATTTATCTATTTATTCATGAGTGTATTTATTTATTTATTTTTTCTTAGTATTTTTTCTTAAGTTTCGATTTGTTGGATGTTTAGTTGTATGTTTATTTAGCAGTGTCTTATTTATTACGATGTATTGATGATGTGAACAGACACCACGAGCATACATCATATAGAGATGTCAGTATTTTAATTAGTAGTGGGTTTCAATATATGTTACGGAGTACAAGCTCGTCGTAGAAGTGTCGGTACGCTTGGAGCTCGGACCATAGGTCTATATGACTCTCCATTTGCTTGATCTTTGCTCTACTCCCTGTGTGTTGGGTTTAACCATGTTTTAGATGTAGGATAACACCAGCAGTACTTTATCAGATCCCTCTGATGTTTGATCATTTAGCTTGTGTTTTCTACACATGTTCAATAAAACTACAAGGTTGACACCCCTTGTAGGGTTTTGAAGGATAAGAACTAGAAACTAAGTATTAAATCCTCTCCTAAGCCTATATGTATTAATATAAGGGTTTATGGCTTTTACGACTAAGAGTGTACAGGATGTATAGACCTCACTAGTACTCCTTCAAACAATGAGGTAGTGCGGAGTATGAGGGTATTGCATAACGCAACACATTTCTGGAACTTGGGGCACTAATTTAACTATTTTCTTTGCCTCTTAAGTACTGTGGCGGGTGTAATATGGAGGATGTGAGGGTGTAAGTATTGTATGTATGAATTTGAATATTAGCTGTGCATGCGCATTAGCACTTGTCTAAGTATGTTTGCTTACCGCATAGTGTTAGCCAATTTTGAAGTTTCCTAAGTTTCCATGGGTAGTGGAATACCCATTTGCAAGTTTGTAGTTGTTATTTTTCAGACCAATAACACTCATTATCAATGTTTTTTATATTATACATATAGGTCTGGCATTCCTGAGTTGAGTTGGGTTGGAGGACAGATAAATGATACACACACTTGAGATCAACACAGTTATTTTCTTTCTTATTTTTATTTATATTTAATGTGTTTTGACGTATATTTGATAATGTCTTCTATTCTGATGATATGAAGCAGGTTGTTTCGATATATTTTATCAACCAAGTCAGACCGACCAATAATTTTAGACATGATTCCACCTGATAGTAATATTTGTGATTCAGTTCATAAGTGAACTGAAATTGGGTTGTTACAGATTTGCCTTTCAAACATACATTAAACTTAGAAGACAAGGTCATTACCTAGGAATCCACCTATCATGCATGCATAAATTAAAACATAAAATAATTAAATCACATATAGACAATGTAATATACTAAGAGCCAACCATTTATTTGATACTATAAATAAAACTTATAACAGCTCATAATTCATACAAGTGATCAAATAAATTTCAGATTCAGTACAAGTCTTAACAAAGTTGTAATAAATACAACCCTTACTAAATCTCTTGCCATCCCGTCATCCATAAGGTACTACATCTAACCTGCGAACAATCAAGAAACTGTTCACTCAACACTAATATATGGTTCTAAGTTATCTACTTACATATGTTGTAACACTCCAATTTGGGTTCACCTAAGAACCAAATCAGAAATGCTATGATAGAGTTGAGTCATTTTTAAAGTTGTTGGTCGGTAAGACTAAATCGATACAATAGATCGAAACAACCTTCTTGGTGTTATGAGAATGGAAGGCATTGTTAAATATGCATCAAAACACACGGGGTGCAAGTGTGTGTAGCATTTATTTGTCCTTCCACAAAAGTCAACTCAGGATATGCAAGACCTACATATATGAAGAACGTCAGTAACAAGTGTTACTGGTCCAAAAAATAACTAATACAATCTTGTAAATAGGTATTTCATTACCCAAGAGAACTTATAAAACTTTAAGATTGCCACCCCTTGGGCGGTAAACAAATATACTTAAGCAAGTGTCGGCTCACATGCATGGCTAATGATAATATTCATACATACAACACTTATGCCCTCACATCTTCCATATTTCATCTGCCACAGTACTCAAGTGGCAAAAGGAACAGTTAAGTTAGTGCCACATATTCCAAAAGTGTGGTGCGTTACGCAGCACCCTCATACACCGCACTGCCTCAGGGTTTGAAAGAGTACTAGTGCTGTCCATACATATCTCTATGCCACTCATTCTCTTATTCGTAAAATTCAAAAAAAAATTCACCTACTTATATAATATGTTTAGGGAAGAGGCTTATATCATATATTTCTCGAGCTTCAGTTCAAAACAAACAAGGGATCTCTTCCTTATAGTTTTAATAAACATGTGTAGAAAACACAGCTAAATAGCCCGACATTAAAGGGATGCAATAAAATGCCGCCGATGCCATCCTACATATAAAACACGATTAAACTCGAAAGTCCTATGGACTTATTGTCCAAGCTCCAAGTACATCGACACATCTACGACGAGCTCGAACTCTGTATCCAACATCGGAACCCACTACTAAGTAAAATACTAACATTTCTATATGATGCATGCTTGTGGTGTGTACTCATATCATCAATACATCCTTATAAAGAAAACAGTGCTAACAAACTTATAACTAAACTTGTAGCACGAAAAAATTGAGACATAATAATTATAATAAATAAATAAATAAATAAACAAGAAAATGCACTCATAAATAATTAGATTAATAATAAATACATAAACATGAACAATACTCTAACTATAAAATAATAATATAATTATACTATATAAATATACAGGTAAAAACAAGTAAATGTCAACATATACTTGTGTTAGTAAACATATAAATAAATAAATAAATAAATAGGTATATATATAATAATAATTCAATAAATGAATAAATAAATAGTTAATACTCATTAATCATGCATATAAATAATATCATTGTTATACAATACAAGAATACATAATTAAATACAAATAAATAATAACATATACATAACGAATAAAAAATGAATATATATATATATATATATATATATATATATACATATATATATATATATATACTTACACAATTTATTACACACAAGATGACTAATATTCATACGTAAATATAATATTAGTAATAACAAATAATCATGTAAACATTTATCATATATGATACACATATAAATAAAAATAAATAAATAATATTGAATAAATAAATAAATAAATAAAATAATCATAACATACAATCATGCTAAATCATGTAATTATGCATCACAACTAACAAAGATGTTCTCGAATTACTTAAAACATAGTAAGAATGGACGAAAATAGTCCAAAAATGAGCTGAACTAAACCAAACTGAACTGAATGGGCTGAACTAACCTGGCTTGGGTTAACTGGAAAATGCGCTAGGTTGGTTAGACGGACCTAAATTGGACGGGTAGACTCAGACATGGGATAGCGGCCTTAGGCACGACCAGGTGAACGCGAATGCGGGGAGCTAGTAAACAGGCAGGACGAGGGGCTACAATGTCCATCACTGAAAAACACCTACAGCGGCACGGCTGAGGTTGCTACTAGTCGGGACCAACGGCCAATGCGACGAGGATTATGATGGTGGTGGCGGTAGGAGGAGTTGGCCGGTGGATGGCGGTAAATTTGCCACAAAGGCATGGAATTGTACCAGGTGTGGAGACGTCAACGATGGAAATCGCAGCTGCTGCGCTGGTCGTGGGTGGTCTCAATATGAGGATCTCGAAAAGATGAAGCTTTTGGGCTAGTCGCCTTGCCAGTGGACAATCGCTAGCGCTGGAAAATGGCCCGAACGGGTGGCGGAGGTGGTGGTGATGGTGGCAGCCGAAATTGAAAGTGAAAATGCCGTTGCCGGCAGCGATTGGGTTGGCGATGGTGGCGATCAGGGCTACCAGGCGGTCATGGGGGTGCCGATCAGGTGGCCAGGGGAGAGGTGGAGACTCGCCGATGGCACTATGGCTGTAAAGCTCTAAAAATGTGTGAAATCTCTTGAAATCAAATAGAGAATGCTAGGTTTGAGGGGACAACTCAAATTTTGCCACGTTCGACAACTCAGTAGCAAGTGGGGCCCATATACGTATATATACTATATATATATATATATATATATATATTATGAACGGAAAGCTCGAATCAAAACCGTCCAAAGTCAAAACTAACTCGGGTCCTAAAAGTGACTCTATATGGAGGAAACCAGACAAAAAAGGTAAATGGGCCTCGAACCATGAACTCAATTAAGTGAAAATCTACGACTCAATCAAGATGGGCCCGTAGGGGCACAATCCAATGATTTCAAATCCCTATGATGCATGCAATGAGATACCCTGAAAATCTAAAACGGATATTAAATGCTGCAACAGCCTAGATCTAGGCCTAAAACCTGGTTAATATATACAAAAAAATCTTTATACCTTGGTACACACTGATAACTCATGCTCTCATCATCTGCATGTTGGGCATACTCAGCCACTATAACATTCTCATACAGCCATTTAGGCCTATACTCGTTGTTTGAAAACGTGTCTACTAAAATTGGGTAAAACTCTAACCCAAAGTTAGGGTTTTACATATGTAGTAAACATAATAATCAAACTATGATTAATCTCAATTTGATAGAACACATATAGGAATATCGATTTGTTTCATTTTAATCTTAGCATCTTAGCTTGTAACTGAACACAACCCTTAATCATTAACATGAAAATGACATGTAACATTCAACAAGTTAACACATTTATTTTGACATAAATAAATAGGCATTCCTAAGCATGCTTAACTAATTATATAATTAAATAGTCAACAGGAACATGAACTTATAACAGACACATGCCTAGACCTTTGCAACCTTAGACGTAACTTAAAAACTAGTCCATAATCCAATCTTTGAGATAAATAGGACATTCACCCATGTCTAACCTTTGTAGCTAACTATCATAGAATCATTGACCATCCTTGTGGCTAAATTCATTGTTTGTGGTCCAAACTTTGAGTCCCTATTCAGATTGCATATTCATATTTATTAATTTGTTTTAAATCATCTATTTCCCAACCATGGTGGTCTTAGTATCATTATTCTATAGCTCAACCTTTGAAGCTCTAACACAAAAATACATGTAAAATCCAAAACACACCTATTTACCTTGTTGGCTTGACATTCATAGCCTTGGCTCAACCTTAGCAGCCTTTGGGCTCATCCTTTAAAAGCTACTACTAAGACTGGCATCTTCTACTCCCTGAGAAAGCAATGGACCCCTGCAATTCCGAATCATATTTCATAAGTAACAAATGATCACAAGCACTGTCGAGATAGTAGCCCTTGTTCCTTTGCCCGACTCTTGCCTATGGGGGATACCCAGGGTACAAAGGCATAACTCATCAATTCAACCAACAATTCATCATCGTCATAAACATTATCATTAAAAATCTTGTGCATGCATACTTAGAATTTAATCGAATAAACCATCTAAACAAATAATAAATACGGCGGATCTTGAAGCTCCCCAAAATGTTAATAAACTGGCCTTGCCATGTTGCTTTCTGGGCACTTTTGTCTCGGCAACAGAACACCCTAGCATGAGCAACATAATACATCACTACCCAAACTAGTCTACATGAATGTGTATACATAACATGCAATGAATATTCTTGCATCAACCATACATGATAATTAATTCATTCATCATACAAAATCACACTGTCACATCATTAACAACATTAAACAAAATCAATTAAAGTATTAATCATTGCTAAACAATAGTAAAAAAAAAACTCAAAAAACTATCACAGCCCCGTAGGCATTCAAGCACTCTATTCCAGGGCACTTGGGCACTCGTTATTTTGGTACAGGTAGCCAATCACAGCATGTTGGGTGCTTACACACTCTGCTCAGGGTGCTTGTGTGCTCTGCTCGTTGTGATATGACTTCACAAGTTTTGTTTGAGACCTAAATGATGTCCAAAATTCATGAAAATTGAACCCTAGCCTCTTAACACATTGTTTGACATTCCTATAAATTGATTTTCAATTTGGAGGTCAAGATCTTACGTTACCATTAAAGCTCTCAACAAAGGTATAATCTTTCATATTTTAGCTAAATATTTGCCAAAAACATATCAAAGCTTCTTATAATTGAATGAAACTTTACACACACTCTTTTTACATCATTACTAGTCGTTTAAAACAATTCTTGATTTAAAAAGAAAGGTTATTGGTTTATTTCACCATATCCTTCTTCTTTAAAATCAACTTTCATAGAAAAACAACAAACATCAAACATGAACTTTGATTCTATTTTGTTTAATCCTAATTCACCTATATTGAGTTCATGATTCCAAACATGAACTATTGTAAACATGATGTTTTGGTAAAAGTTGACAAGTTTATCTTTTCTGCAGATTTTGTTGTGCTCGAAATGAAAGGAAGGAATAACAATGTACCACTCATTGCTGGGAGAGGTTTCTTGGCAACTGGGAGAACACTAATTGATGTGGCCACAAGAAACATGCCACATTTCACATCTTTAAATCCATAAATTGACTAGATGTAACATATGATTGTTCTAGAATTGAACTATGTGATAAAATAATTTACAAAGGGGATCTCTAAAACCCATGACTCGAGTTAGAGTTTAACATTGGTGAACCAATTGGTTCGAGTTGAGTCAGATTCATTGTGCTGAGTCGAGTCCAACCATGAGTTAAGAGCGATGAGGGTCAAGTGTACCTAAGTATATGATGATAACATTATAAAGATGATGAGAAATGAGTTATTAGAGTATATGATAGGTTTATTTTATTTGATCATATAATTATTTTTAGGCCGAGTAATCCATTAGGACAAACTATAAAGTAGTTTGGTTGGCTTATTAGTTGTGGAACATGTCATTGTGATGTTATGGCGTGTATTATTTTTTATAAGATATTTTCCTATTTTTTTGGATTTATTACAAGTGAGTTATTATTTTTTACTCGAGTAGGATTTAAGTCAACATTTATTTACGAGACTACCCCCAAGACCTCAACCCAACCTTCTTCTCCCCAAACCCTTGACATAGCCCCCCACCCTCACCATCGACTACGTCTCTAGCCGCTACACCACTGCTGATTGATTCTACCAAGCCATGCCAGAGTGTCGCCACACCGTCCCCCACCTTCACGGCTGCCTCCCAATCTCCACAATGCCAGGTGATCACTCCACCTGTCTTAGCATTGATTAGTTGATTTTGGCGCCACTCCGCCGCCACCGTTCCTCCAATGACTCCCCTTTCGGCCCCCGACCATTTCCCCACACCCAGCGCAGCCACTGAAGCTGACCAATGGCCAATTGGACAAGCCAACCACCCCAGGCCGCCTCGTCGCTGCCGCAGGATGTCATCACCGTCATTGCCATTCACACCACAACAACCATAGCGCCGACCTCACCGAGCTGGTACCAACCCATAGCACCCTCGATTGCCTTACCCAAAAAGTTGTTCGAAAACTGCCAAAAACTACCGAAAATTCAGATTCGGTGAAATTTGTAGGATCTTCTCCTGAATTCATCAAGTCCAACCCAATCAAACTTTGGAAGTTGCCGGGTGCCGAATTTGAATCTTGAGCCCCTCAACAAAACCCTAGCCTTCTCTGATTGCCGATGACGCGAGGTAAAACTAACTCTGAATTAATTCTTAAAGTTGATAATTATTAGTACAGCATGCTAGGATTGTGTTAACTATTTTGTTGTAATAAAAATATGAATTATTTGATTGAATTGTATTAAAATGAATGGTCAGGTACTATTTAGGTAAATTAAGTAATTATCGTAATCTAATGGAACATAGCATAGGAAATCTTATAAAGATTCGTGCATGATTGATGCAAGTGTGTGCTATAGGATATGTGGAAGCCTCATAAGTGAGCATTAGCTTTTAGTTTGAAGTATAGGTACATAGTAGGAGCTCGCTACCTAGGTGCGTGGATATGACTGGAGCTTCTACTACGT
>JAURVB010007799.1:0-58310 GCA_033002965.1 Piper betle
TTCGTCATACATGCACCTCGTCAAAATTAAATAATTGCAGAATAAAGACAGTAACACAACTTCAACATTAAATTAAACTAATTCTAAGGTTTTCAGGAAAACTCACCATGGAGACAAAAATAACTCAGTAGCGATTATACGTCTTTCCAAAATTATCCTGCCTCTGATGCTGGAACTCGCCATATGCAGTTTGAGATGCCCTTGATGTTGGAAAGTTCTCAACAGGGAGAGGGTATCTATTTCCAGAATCCACGGACAGACCACCCCCTGTATACTTAGCATTGGCAGGTCGATCATAATCTGAGTAATTTGTATGATTGTAAATATTTAAGCTTGCTGCCGATATGTTTTGATGCGTCTGCTGCTGGTGTTGGATACTGAGTTGAAGAAAATCTTCCCATTGCTTTCCATGCATGCTTCGCAACACGGCCAATTTCTTCATGTAGCCCTCTCTAATTTCCCTAATTGCCTAAATGGCATGATAGAGTATACTTCTTGAGGAACAGAACCAGTAATAAGCCATAGATCACCCACAAAAGAAGAGCCATCCTTACCTCTCTGTACCTGTAGTTCTCTTCATCTTCTTCTTGGTCATGTATTTTCCCCAACTCTATGGCCTCCCTCTGGAAATCCAATTCCAGCTGTTCCAGTGAGTGTTGAAAAGGAGTATGTTCAAACTTCTGGATGGTATTGTCATCAGTGCCTCGCCTCCCAACATCCCGGCCATCAGATTTTTGTGGTCCCAAATTTTGGTTATAACTATTGTAGGTATTATATCGATTCCCCGCATAGTTGGAACGCGGAGGAGACCTTGATCGGAAGGATTTACCTCTACCTCCATCAAAACCATACGCTTCATGAAACGGAAGAACATGTTAAAGCAGAAATCCCACTTTAATTTACAGATGTCTAACAAAGTTTCCATGCTTTAAATGGAGATCAGGAAACTCAACATCCAGCCAACTGAAGCAAATCCATAACTTCACAATTGAACAAATACTTGAACTTACCTCTTGCTGTCAAAGGAAACATTAAAAATATCAAAAAACTTACTACTGGATTATTTTCAAGATAAACTAATTATCCACGTTTTTTTCCATTTTGCAGTCCATATATTCCAATATAATCAGTTGTAAGTGTAAAGCTAATAATTACCGAAGTATAATATGTAGAAAGGCATGATACCTACTGCTAAGACAAGAAATTATTATACAATATATACGCGAATACAGCATTATTCCCACTCATCCAATTGACAATCATATACAAGAACTTAGTAAATAAATACAAATTTATGGGCCCCCGAGTAGATATCATATCTCTACCCATATGGACACATGAAGCACAAACATGAAAAAAATCATACTTGCGTAAAACAGACGACTGAGATTGCATTTTAACCCAATAGCATTTGTGCAAAAGCAGTATCATACCTTGTGGAGATCTAGATGACTTGGGAATGTCCTCACGCAAATGACTTTCCACATATCTTTCAGGTTTACTAAACTTAGAGTGGGGGCCCCCTTGGACTAAAATCTGACTTATGGGATTCAGAACGTTTTAACTGAGGCCTTGGTGAGCTTCGAACTGGAGATTTTGATCGAGAACGTTGAGAACTAGATGAACCCTTTCCACTTTCATCTTGAATCACTTTATGAACAGCATCAACACCCTTTGTCATGGATGACTGGTCTCTACTACTAACAATTATAAACTTCTCATCCATTTTAATTTTGCAGCCATTCTCTCTTTCAATTCTCTGAATCACTTTTTCAGTAAAAAGGGCTCTTACATTCTTATCCCTCGCTGGCACCCTTTGAAAGAAATCTGAAGACCTCCGACTTCCTCCAAGAGTGGATGGGCACCCCTGTGGAAAAACTCAACTCTTACAATACGTGGGAAAGATTATAACTACCAAGTTACTAATTACTAATCTTGTCGCAAGATTATTCAAATTTTCCATTACATTATACTTTTTCAAGTTTCTATTACTCTACTGAATTTACATTCAAGATCAATATTCCTTCACAGATGTCCATTTTAGTAAGTCGTGCATAATTATACTCCTCAAGAGCACCTACCTGCGTAAAATGGCCAGCCTCACCACATAATTTGCATATCATCTCTTCCTCCTTTCTCTTCTTCCAGTTCCTTTCAGTAGCTTTAGCCCTTGCCACCCATGCCTTTGCTTCCCGGCTAGTAAAATCAGTGGGAACTGCATTTGGGTCCTGAAGTTCATCCTCCCCATCTGACCCAGCATTTGCATCACGATCTGCTTGAGGTGGTCGCTTATTTGAATCCCCCCATTTCGTTCAGCATTAGCTTTAGACCCAGGCGGCCCAGTGTATTCCTTCCCATAAACTTCATTGAAAAGCTCATCATCAATGTCGGGAGATGGTGCCGATGCCATTCTTTGTCAACTTTCACACTTGCAACTCCTTCAAAGAATTAAAAACATAAGTAAACATCAGAAATTAAAAAAGACCAGTGTTGCTGACTATACCGCAAACAAATTTTAAGTACACTCGCACTCGTACAGCTCCAAACAAATTGAATCACATTCTTCACAAAAGCAAGCAAAAACCAAGCAGTCATATACTAAACTAACTGCTAATCATAAATTGCTAATTACAATCCAAACAAATTTGTCGACTGCACTCAACTCTAAAGAAAATATTCAGAAAGTATATAAATTTTCAATTCGACAAAAATAAATTTTCAATTCAACAAAAATGTAATCTTCCACCTAAAAATGGAGCATGTTTCTGACATTGCTTGCCTGCTTGTGGTATCTTGGCAAATCTTTGACATAAATGCTAAGACTAGCAATATTGCACAACATACATGTCATGTACCAATGTTGATGATTATACCTCAACAATTTGAAACATGTTAAATACCAATGTTGCTGATTCTAAATAAACATAAGAAAAAAACCAACCAGTATTGCTGATTATACCCGATTATACCCCAAACAAATCCTAAGTACACTAACATTTCTTCAGTTCCAAATAATTTAAAACGCATTCTTCAAAAAGGATTTCCGAAAATTGCCAAGTAAAAATGAAGCACGCACAAGCTGAACCAACTACTTATCTGCTAAATATGAATAATAAAAAAATTTGCTGATTAAAAAGCAAACAAATTTGCCGACTGCACAAGAACAACTCCCAAACAGAATGTTCGGAAAGTAAACAAATTTTCATTTCAACAATAATGCAACATTCCACCTCAAAAAAACAAGCTTGTTTCCGACATGGCTTGCATGCTCGTGGTATATTGGGCGATTCTAAGGCATATATGCTAAGACAAGAAATATTAGACAGCATACATGTTAAGTACCAATGTTTGTGATTATACCCAAACAATTTGAATAATGTTAAGTACCAATGTTGCTGATTACGAATAATAAGAAGTTAGAAAAACAATCAATGTTGTTCATTATTACCCCAAAAAAATCTTAACTACAGTAACACTTAACCAGTTCCAAACAATTTGAAACACATTCTTTACAAAGGATATCCAAAAATTGGAAGTAAGAGTGAAGCACCTGGGGTCTAAACTGACTAATCATCAGCTAAAAAAGATGAATCAAACAAATTCACTGACGGCATAAGAACAACTCCTAAAGCAAGCAGCATTTTCAGAAAGTAAACAACTTTTCATTTAGTCAACAAAAATGTAATCTTATTCACAAAGAACGAGTATGTTTCCGACAGGGCCCACCACCTGCTCATGAAATCTCAGCGAATCTATGACATAAATGCTAACAAGCAATTATACACTGCTCACATGTTAACTAGTTGATGATTATAAATAACAAACAAAAGAAACTAAAAAATGATCAATGTTGCTGATTATAACCAACCAAAAGAAATTTAATTAGACTAATACTTGTTGACACTTTCAAACAATTTCAACCACATTAATAACAAAGGGAATTCCAATTCTAAGGCGGTTGGTCATAAATAAACATTAGAAACTAAAACATGGCCAATGTTGCCAATTAAACCCAAACAAAAGAAATTTAAGTAGACTAACACTTGTACACTTCCAAACAATTTGAACCACATTGATCACAAAGGGATTCTGCTACAATCCTATGGTATGGTACATGGGGCTGTAGCGTTTGCAGCCTTAGTCCCATTTCGGCTTTCAGACTGGGTGGTGAGTGCTATATGAGATGGGCTGTAAGTCTCCTAAAATGGCTAGTCATTTTGAGATGTACCCAAGGCCCACATCAAATTCCCAATGTAAAGTAGCTGATGATCATAAATAAAGGTAAGATATTGAAAAGTAGCCAATGTAAACAAATCTTGTTGAGTATGTCTGGTCATGTGCATGTGTATTACAATGATTATTAGCTAGGCGCTATTGGCCATTAGTAATTATGATTAGGCCTAATTGACCATGATTCAATATGATGATGTGGGTAATAGATTTTCTAATTTATTTTGAAGTTATTCGTTGATGATGAGTCATTTATTTGCTTATTTGAAATATATTTAAGTAGTTATTTCCCAACCAATAATTTTTTATTACTGACGTATGTTTTCTACGTAGTTGTGGTGTTGCAAATTTAATAGAAGGGACACAAAAAATCGAGAATGATTTGTGAAAAAACTAACTTGTCTTTTGTGTTGTTATGGTTTGCTCATCATGATAAGGCCAGTGAACTATGTGATGTGATTATTATGTGAAGCCAGTGGGGCATGAGATGTGGGTGCTATAAAGGGCTAATGAGCTAGTATGATAAAGCATGTATGAGAGTCTTTGAGCATTTTAAATTGAATAGTAGAGTTGCCTCATATAAATATTAGTATAATGATTATTAATAACTTATGTTTGATTTGTTTTGTAGGCGGTATACTTTGAGGCATGCAGGTCTAATCATTTTGTACAAAAAATTTTTCAAGCCCTAGTCTTGAAATTCAAAGTTAAAATAATCCAAATATGTGAGTTATATTACTTGTGCAAGTATATGAACTGAAAATGAAATATGAGTTGGAGGATCTTCGGTGAATGTTTTATTTTGTAGGAGAAGACCCATGTGAAAATCAAGCAACTTCTTACTTCAAGAATGTTAAACTATGGTGTGATTGATGTGAAACTGTGATATAAATGCTCTATGAATGTCGTAAAATATGTCTCGATGAATTCAAATTGATGTGACGAAATGAATGAAATGTTTTAACATTTGTCTTTGTTAAATGTTAAATATTTACCGGTTGTGAAATTTTTTTCACTGTCTTAGTTTCCGAAACACCCTAGCAGGTGGCCGGTGGTAGCCATTCCTGGATTTGGCTCATTGATTGAGTTGCTATTTCAGGTCAAGCCAAATCTTTTTTTATATTTTTTATTTTCTAAACCCAACCTTCAAGATAATTTAAGACTTCTTTTTCTTCCGAACTTCCGATTCTCCAACGAAGGATAATTTAAAAAATATTTTTCAATCAAAATTAAGAAGATAAGACAAGGTGTTAAGATGCAAATATTCATTTATGTAAAAAACAAGTAAGCATCGTTTATATGTGTAGGTGATAATTATGACCTTTTTGAAGGCATTGATTTTCCGGCCAGGCTTTGAGCTTTTTGAGTGATCTTACGCAGCCGATTTTCATGAATTCATCCTTCTATTTATATAATACGAAATCTAGCAAACAACAAATCCGGCCTAGCGGTCACGGGCATTCTTAGCAACCGTCCACAATAAGATTTCTGGTCCGCCTCACCCCACCCAAATCGAAGAGCGCCGCCGCCGATGCCGCCGAGATCGGACACCGCTGCGGCCGCAGCGCCGCCGCCGGCGTCGGACCTGGTCTCCTCCATGGATCCCTTCCTCCACCTCCTCCGCTTCCTCCCCTACTCCTTCCTCCGGCCGCCCCGCCTCCGCCTCAAGCTCCCCTCCCTCTCCCTCCCTCCGCCGCCGCCGTCTTCGCCCTCCTCCTCGCCGCCTACTTCGCCGTCGTCTCCGGCCTCGTCTACGACGTCATCGTCGAGCCCCCCGGCATCGGAAGCTCCCAGGACCCCGCCACCGGCACCGTCCGCCCTGTCGTATTCCTCCCCGGCCGCGTCAACGGCCAGTACATCATCGAGGGGCTCTCCTCCGGTTTCATGTTCGTGCTCGGCGGTTTGGGCATCATTTTGCTCGATCTCGCCCTCGATCGCAACCGCGCCAAGAGCGTGAGGGTCGCCTTCGCCTCCGCCGGCGTTTCCGCGGTGGTGATCGCGTACGTCATGAGCATGCTCTTCATTCGGATCAAGATCCCCGCCTACCTCGGTTGATCGATGCTTCCAATAATGTGAGTTCCCTGTTTTGCTTTTTTCTTAGCTAAAACTCTTAGTGATTGTAGTGGAAATTATGATTTAGAGATTTGTTATGTGAATCTTTCGAACTAGTTGTGTGTGGTGCTCGCTCTCCTGTTGGTCTCAATTTATGGTTCCTGTGTTCTTGATGTTTGGGATATGATAGTGATATTATTGTGCCTGAGATCCAATTTTTCTTAGCCAACATTCGTAGAACAATAATGGTGGATGAGTGGTAGTTCGAGCAACGATCATTAGGCAGGCAAGGAAATTGGTGAAGAATGGAGGAGAGAGGTGGTTAAACTTGACGGGAGAGAGACTTAATGAATGCAACCTTGGTTGATTATCAAATAATTTCTTCTTAGAAAAATGGGTTTGGGCCTAATTTGAACTCCTCTTAAGTATTCTTTCAAATTGAATATTGTTAAGCGTTTAAAATATATAATATTCACTCACATGTTCAATATGATTTTGTACTTCTCGGGTATAAACATTATTAATTAAGTAATATTTTACTTTATTATTTTAGTTAATTAATATTTTATTATATATGCTTAACTTTGATGTTTTAATGCAGAAAAAGATGAATAAATTAAGCTTTGGATTTGATTGGTCATGACACTTGGCGCCACCCAATGGCTACAATGTATGGTGTTCAATGGAGTCGAACAGTTGGAAACTTAAAGGGACATTATAATTAATTAGATTACGTCGATTTGTGAACACCCTCTTCGAATTCTTGTATCTCCACTTCTATATAAAGGGGTGGTCATTTGTTGTTGATCATATCTCATCTCTTGGCTTCAGATTGTAGTAGAAGTAGTAGTTTTAGTTTTTGTAATTTCTTTCTCTTTCGTAATAAAAGTTAGTTTCTTCTTTATATTGTTTTTCTTTATATTATTTTCTATTTTTATTATGGAGTAGTTTTATATTTCGTTCTAGAGAAGAATGGAACTTAACATGATTTAATTGAATTTATTTCAAGCTCTTACTCTTTTATTCAATCAAATTGTTTGAATTATCATATTCTTAATGCTAAGAATAGATTGATCACCTAATTCTTAGATCACGAGGTTTAATTAGATTTCGGGAGAAATTAATTAGATTAGTCATTGATAATTCATCATACGACGAGTCTTTTGACTTGTTTGTCGTTGTGGTCGGAAGATACACAACACCGTATGCGGTTGTAAGGCAATTCTTAATGCATTATTTTGTTGATTAATCAATTATCACCGGGAGGTAGAAATTGAGGCAAAATAATAGAAGCATGAAGGAGCGGGAGCCACCATGTCATATAATTATCCTAGATCGACAATCCGAGGGAATAAAAGATAAGAGTAAGATATGATGAAGATTAAAATCATGTTAAGGGAAATTCGACTCTAGAACGAGTTTTATAATTTTGACTTCTCTTTTAATTTAAAGTTAGTATTTAGATTCTGTTAAGTTAATTATTTTTGTTTTGTTCTTAATTTTATTTTCTTTAATTAATTTAAGGAAATTCATCTCCCTGTGGGACGATACTCGATTTATCATTATATTACTTGTTACGACCATGTACACTTGCATGCTATTAAAATTAGTCTAACAAGAAACTAGACCTGGGCTCGGATCCAGCAGCCACACCACAAAAACTTGTTAGACTAATTTAAATAACATGCAAGTGTACATGCGATTCGAAACAAGTAATATAATGATAAATTTGAGTATCGTTCCCACAGAGAGATGAATTTCCTTAAATTAATTAAAAAAAATAATATTAAGACGGAAATAATTACAACGAATCAAATCTGACTTTAAATTAAAGGAAACGTTAAAATTGATAAAACTCGTTCTAGAGTCGAATTTCCCTTAACATGAATTTAATCTTCATCAAATCTTACTCTTATCTTTTATTCCCTCGGATTGTCGATCTAGGATAATTATATGACATGGTGGCTCCCGCTCCTTCATGCTTCTATTATTTTGCCTCAATTTCTACCTCCCGGTGATAATTGATTAATCAACAAAATAATGCATTAGAATTGCCTTACAACCGCATACAGTGTTGTGTATCTTCCGACCACAACGACAAACAAGTCAAAAGACTCGTCGTATGATGAATTATCAATGACTAATCTAATTAATTTCTCCCGAAATCTAATTAAACCTCATGATCTAAAAATAGGTGATCAATCTATTCTTAGCATTAAGAATATGATAATTCAAACATTCCGATTGAATAAAAGAGTAAAAGCTTGAAATGAATTCAATTAAATCATGTTAAGTTCCATTCTTCTCTAGAACCGAAATATAAAACTACTCCATAATAAAAAATAGAAAATAATATAAAAAGAAACTAATTTTATTATAAAAGAAAAAGAAATTACAAAACTAAAACTACTACTTCTACTACACTCTGAAGCCAAGAGATGAGATATGATCAACAACAAATGACCACCCTTTATATAGAAGTGGAGATACAAGAATTCGAAGAGGGTGTTCACAAATCGACGTAATCTAATTAATTATAATGTCCCTTTAAGTTTCCAACTGTTCGACTCCATTGAACACCATACATTGTAGCCATTGAGTGGCGCCAAGTGTCATGACCAATCAAATCCAAAGCTTAATTTATTCATCTTTTTCTGCATTAAAACATCAAAGTTAAGCATATATAATAAAATATTAATTAACTAAAATAATAAAGTAAAATATTACTTAATTAATAATGTTTATACCCGAGAAGTACAAAATCATATTAAAATATAGGTAAATATTATATATTTTAAACGCTTAACAAATATCTAATTATTTGATGGACTTTGCACATGGTGCAAAACACGGGATAATGCCAACCATGGTTCATACAAGTTTGGCAATTGACCACTTAGATTGGTTCCTTGTACTATTTCACATCGTAGTCAGGATCAATCTTTGCCTCACATCCAGGCTTGGTGAACAAGCTGAGCCAAGCTTGAGCTCGATTTGGTCAGGCTTATTAGTTGATACAAGTTGAGCCAAGGAGGTGCTTGGCTCATTAGCTCGTATATTGATGAGTTGAGCTCGATCCGACCAGGCTTGGCTCGATCAAAGCTATGGGAAAAAGAAAGCAGGAGGAAGAAGAGGAAAAGAAGAGCAAGGAGGAGGAAGAAGAGGAGAAGTAAGGTTTGGGTTTGGGCTGTGCTAGGCATTTAGTTCAGGGAACAATAAAAATATTGGGCTAAGTCCATGGGGATTGGGCATGAAATTGTCCTCTTTTCAAGCACAAGCTCGAGCCGAGCTTGAGCTCTAATACGAGCTGAAGTGGGTTTGGCTCATGAGCTGGCTACAAAAGGCTCAACTCGGCTCGTAGGCGTGGGTCAAGCCCCATCAAGCCAAGCCTAGTTCAAGCCCGAGCTCGCCGTAATATGAGCTAAGCTCAAGCTTTTTCGAGCCAAGTTGAGGTAGCTTGGCTCATTCGTCAAGCCTAGCCTACCCATATCCATGTAGGGCTGCAAGCAGCGCAATTATGGTGCCGTTTAAAGCATTTATCATTACTATTTACCAATTTCCCAATCATTAACCGACATTGTCACTACCAACTTTTGACCTCTTAATCAACAGTAAAACCGTTAAAGCATTGTATAATTTGTTTGGGTCACAATTCACTTGTTTTTAGGGGTACATAATACGCTACCAAATGTGTCATACAAAACATAGCAAATTAGCAATAGTCAGAGTCGATTACAAATCAACAAAATAGAAATAACAAAAGGTCAAAAGAGCATATTTGCTCTTCCATGAGCTCCCATAAAGTTCTGTTCTTCAGTTGATCTTCTACACAGCTGTAATTCCCCTTGACAATGTTCTGATCAAATTCTTCTGCATGAATATAACAGAATGTTCAACACTTAGAACATAAAATAGAAAAATCCAAATATCAATTAAGATTATATATGGTTATATCAGGCAAAACCATTCCAGCTAAATATTGAGTGCCTATCAAATTTCAAAATATCATGACCAGAATCAAAGCCATAATTGTTTTTGGGAGTTTGTATCAAGCACAATCTATTAAGGCACTTGTTATGTTTCATGATCTGCTAATTCGTGAGAAAGCAAGGCTATGCCAATTTTTTACACAATTATTCTTATTAAACCATATCAAACAGGTATGTTCTTTTCTTATTCTAAACAGCAATGACATGCATAGAAAACATTTGACCAATACGATGCAAACTTACCCATATGGACCAGCTGAATTCATCAAGCAACAAGAAGGCATCTCTTTAGAGGAAGAAAAATCAAAGAGGCAGCAAACAGCAGAGATGTAAGGCCAAATATACTGTCTTCTATACCAGACAAGAAAACATCACTCAATCATTTCATATCCAAATGAAGAACACATGGGGGCAAATTCCAAATCAGCACCTATCCAGATCACTCCGGCAAAATCAACAAAAAAACATGTGTAAAGGAAAAATCAATCTATCGATGAGGTTACTATTCAAGAAATCAATCTATCAATGAGGTTGAGCTCGTCAAAAGACCATCATCATCTACGTCAAGTTTACAGATGAGAGCTCCTAGAACTGCAAATTGATCAGAGACAGAACCTGATTCTACAATTAAAAAAATTAAACAAGATTAGATTTTAGAAGCTACTCAAAATAATACACTGTAGGATGACAAATAACATTACCTTGGAAGTCACTTGTTATCCAATCTTGTGCACAAAATAGTGCTTCAACGGTTGATGGAAGCTTTGTTATCCAATCTTGTTACCTTGGACTCTACCTCCCGTGCTAAAAGCAGACTCTAAAGCAACAGTTGTGGTTAGTTGTGGTTGGTGTCGGTAAAATATCTCTAGCCATGAGAGAAACAATAGGATACTTTGGTGAATTAAGTTTCCATCAAGATAAGATGTCAAAATCCATTTGGGGGGTGGGGGTGATTAGCCTCATCCAAGTACATTTCTAGATCTGATTTTTCAGGCTGATTTAGTGAAGCTTGCCCCAAAAAGTGACTAAAAGCACTTCTTATTCAGCTAGGTAAGGCATTTGAGGTTGAAGATCCAACATTCACTTGAGCATGGCTCCAACGATCACAAGCCTTCACACTCATTGTACTTTCAGTAAAGGTTGTCCAATATTAGGTTGAGGCGAACAATAACAATACTCAGCATATATTTCATTCAAAGCATTTACAACTTCTGTAATCTTAGACCCTCCTTCATGGCCATAGATTAAAGGGTAATACCACTCAATGGACCTCTTTTTTTATCTGGGGATCCAAGATAGAATCAATGGAAAAAACAGGACCAATATTTCATAAACTCATCCAACATTTTCCTAGACATTGAAGCCAAAAGCTCATTCTCACTTTTGTTGCCTTGGACTAGCATCAAATGAAGTTCACGTATCTCCGCAAAATACAAATTAGAGGTGGGAGTGGTTTTGGTGTAAAAGAGGTTTGTCAAGTCATAAAACCATTTCAAGAAATCACAAAACATACTTGCATTTTGCCCACCCCTCGCTAGAAGGCTCATAAGCATGACCTTTTTCAATTTCAGCACAGCTGCTAAACTCATCTTTGAACAACAAAGCAACCTCCAACATCAAACAAGGCAATTCATGGACAATTGTTGCACGAGTAAAAGCTTGTCGTGCAGCCTCTTGATCAAAACAAACAATTTTATAACTCCTTTGTCCCATCCTCTTGTACATCTCCAGCTTTCAGAAGCATTGGTTTCATATCATCAACCTTTTTCATGTTTTTCTTACACTCCACACGATTGTTTGTATGGTACCTCAACTTAGTAGTTCCATTCCTGCCTTGAACATTGTACTTCTTTTGACAATAATTGCAAGAAGCATCGACTGATTCATCAAGTAATGGAACTCTTTTATAATGCTCCCAAACAATAGACCATACTTTTCATCTCTTACTTGAGCATCCCCTAGCACCACTACTTTCATTGTTATTAGTATCATTCTTGTCACTTTCCTTAACTTCCTCAATTGTTTTGGATTCCCCAAACATATATACACGAAGAGACGACAATGAGAATTTTATACATTAAAGCTGCAAGATGTAACAAGTAAACTAAATGAAATACCTTGATATTTCATTGTGCCACCTTTGGTGCTTTCCATCTAAAAATGAGAAAGTTGATTTCAACACAATACGAAGAGGAGTCATGTTTAACTGGTATGTCAAAGTCTAAAACCACATGAACTATACTAGCAATTCTTTTGAAATTGAACAAAACATGTAAACACTGATAGGGGGTCAGTATAGTATATGACCATCAGGATTTATCACCAAAGCCATAAAATCCAAATCAGAACTTCAAAATATTACAAATAGAACCAAAATAAAAGTTAGATTTCTTTACGCTTGAAGGCGTGGTGTTAAATAGGGAGAGAAAGCAATAGGTGGTGGTGATCCTGAAAACAATTCACAAAAAGGTTAAAAATCGCATGAGATATTTTGAGCTACAACAGTTCGGTGCTAAGGGAAACTTTAAATTAGACAAATTCTGAACAACATGATTATTCCAGTAGATGACTGTTAGAAATCATAGACAGTAAACTAGTGATGAACAATAAACTGAACTAGAACAATAAACGAATAATTATCTTATCAGTTCCCACTCCACTGTTTCTGCTACTGTAAAAAGTGGTCATATTTTTACATCTTAGCTTTGCACTCTTTCACGTTCCCACTTTTGACCTGTACAAATCCATTGGAGTGGAGTCGGGGTGTTTGCTAGAGGCTAGAGCTTAGGACATGAAGAGCTGGTAATATTAGATTACAGATGTAGTTGGCGAGTCATTGGATTTTATTCTACATTTACTGACATGTTTCTTACTTGTATATGAACGCCGGTGTCCAAGAACAAACCAAACAGCAGCAATAAGTTAGTTAAAAAGAACAAACCAAATAGCAGAAAATCAATACCATCTAAACCAAACACAAAATTAACTAAAAGACCACTCATTTGAATTATCAATTAATGGCTAGACAGCTTTAAAAACACCAACAAAATAATAAATAACAACCAGCAACAGTAAAACGTAAAACATCACCAACAAATTAAACTCTAAATTTTCACCACTTAAATTACCAGACATTTCATTCTAAGTCATCAATCAACTAACTTTTATTCATATTTCACTAAAAAAATTGATGGAAAGAAAGGAAATGGTCGACTCAGGTGATGTTGAAGGGAAAGGTGCGGATACAAGCAGAAAGGCGAAGTGACAGTTGAGCAGGTAAGTGGGTGGCGCACTTGCTGCGGGGAGGTGAGGTGAGACGCAGACGTGAGGTGCGGCAGAGGTTGGTGAAACAATAGAGGTGGATGGCGCTATGGCTGGTTGAAAAGGAGAACAACAAAAGGTTAAGGATTTTGAAAAGTTCAGGAGATTTTAATTTGATGTAAAGTAGCTATAAAGCCCTCATCTTAAAATGGTGAAACCGTAAGCCATTACCGTTTAGCAAAGAAAACGGTATGGTTAATTTTACAGCTCTTTTTCTTTCACAGTTTCTTAAATGATCAAGAAAATAATAATTACTTTTGTTCTAATTTGATTTGATACGGTCGATAAACGGTGAACCGGATAACCATTACTCATTCATGCATACAGGCACCTACTTCCATCTTGTGTATTCACGCAGGTGAATCTTCCCTTACTTTATTTAAATCCAAGTTAGGGATCAACGGGTATAACTTATGTAAGGCTGTAAATTGTTCAGTTACGGCTCGATTAATAGCTTTAATTGTAACTGTTAACTAATTTCACGATCGCTTTTTGTAACTGAATGGTTTACTGATTCTACAACCATCTTCCGAATCCAACTTTTGTACCATTTTACCAATTATAAAACGGTCAAAAATATAGTTAAGTTGTCGCCACTTATATAAACATGGTTTAACAACTAAAATGCTCCCATATGATGTATAGTGCCATTTTGCACTTAAAATTGTGATATTTGTTATGGTTATTTTTTTCTACAAAAACACACTTATAGTGTAATTGGGTTTCCATTTCATTTGGATTGGCCCAACTTTACAACAACTGGAAGCTTAATTCCATGTTGTGATCATGAATAACAAAATAAGAAAATGTATAGAGTCTATAAGAGTAGGAGTAACTTGTTGGTCGAGTTATAGTGAACCATCTAGAATTCTAAGCTTGACATGGGAAATTATGATGTAGTTGAGATTTATATTTCTAACAAAATAATTGGTTTTTTCGGCCCATTGGTAAAGCAATTATGATGCAGCTTTCTATCACTACACTTTCATATTAAAATTGGCTTGGTTTATTTTACCAATTTTTTTCTATGAAAATATTTGTGTATCTTAGGTATTGGACTTCAAAAGAGCCATCGGTTCCTAGTTCTTGTCATTGCTTGGTGGATTACTTGAGACTATCCAGTAAATTGTTGTTTGGGGGGTTGTGCTCAGTGGGAAATTTTGATCTAATTGAGCTGGACCATGGACTACAAGCCCAAATACAAACCATTGAGTACTGGTGAGTCAGATGGTGGCTCACATATTGCATTTGTATATATTTAGAGCTCAATTATAAAACTCGTAAGTGGGAAGTTATGAATATGAATGTAAAGATTGGTCTATGATGGGTTTAAGTGATGAAAGAACAAGAGAACTTATCACAAGTAATTCAGGAATAATTGATCTAGATCATTAGTTATCAAAATTTTTGTACATGGATGGTCTCAGATTTGATTATGAGTTTCTTTCCATATTTTGGAATGTGACTTGGCGTCTGGGTGTAGTATGATCATGGAAAGCTAAACAATTTTTTTCTTCCAAATCGCCAACAATAATTGCCTTTTCGTCTTGTGGCTAAAGGCACCGCTTACAACTTTCTCATCCCCTTTCTCCAATTTCTGGTTTGGTCTTTTTTTCGGAAGGGATCTTAACTTGTGTTTATTTGTTCATCGACTTGGATAAAAGTTTGAAACTCTACTTTTATATGCTCGTGTTTATGCTGGGATTATTAGTTAGTTCGGGTGGTGCTGTTGTCGATATAGAAATACTAGTTAATCTATTGTTGGTGACCACAACTCTGCACGTAACTTAGAATACAAATAAAGTGCACTAATTGCTTCACCAAATAAGAGCATAACTAGCTAAAGGTCTTGCTAACAATAACAACATGAAAAAAGAACAAATCATTCTAGAATCTTGTGTTGGGAGGCCAATAATCCACTTACCGAGATCTTTAATAACAAGATAGAACACATAATAATTCGTCATGAAAATCTCCACCTTAACTTATTTAATATTATATGAATAATTATTTATTAATAATTATCTCACATTATTATAAATTTAAAATACAGCCACATACATAAATTAGCAACACTGACAATGATAATAATAATAATAATTTAGTTATTTATAAATAAAATAAAGCATGTTTTCATCTATATCAATAACCATAAGATAATAAATACATAATCAACAATTATTAATATCATCACTTGATTTAATTCAACTTAATGTTAATTTATTATTAATTAATTAATATTTAATCAACCATTAATTAAACCCAAAACCAAAAAGATCGCAATCACCCTGAAAATTTGTGTAATACACAACAAATATAGATGCATTCACTTATGAAACAAAATAAAAATGGGGAGAGAAGGAAAGGTATACCTACATGCAAGAGAAGATGGAGAGTCTCTCAATAAGGAAGAGACACACAAAGGGCATAAAAGAAAACACCGTGGATGTCTATTATACGTGAAGATAAAAGTGACGGTGTCTTTGTAATTTTTTACTAAATTGGCATCCTTAATCAGTTTTTCATTCGGAAAGGGATATGATAATTTAATTTTAAATTTTACTTGAAAATTTATACTCTCTTGATTGCACCAACTCACCTATAACATCTAACTACCTCATTAATTATCATAATTTTTTACACAACTCACTCAATTTATTAAATGTTTGAAATGTAAAAATATAACTAATAACAAAATACTAAAAGACAGTTAACAAAAAAGTTTGGAATTCAAATTTCACTCACAACTCCCAACCCAAAGCCAACGGGTTCAACTTGTGGTCAAATCTTATTCAACTGAAAAGGAAAAATAAAAAATAAAATAAAATACAATAAATAAAACTTATCAAAAACAATCCATAAATATCACCAAATCGATATGCCCAAGAATGATAATTAATAATTTATCCTATCATTCTCCAAAATTAATTTAATTTAATAATATATTAGAGTTAATCATGATTAATATTTGCTTGTTTATGATTATAGTTAATTAATTAATTAATGATATTTTAATTTATTCATTAACTAATTATAATTAATTAAAGTAACAAAGATGACGTTTTTATACCTTAGTAAGTTAATACCCGTATGTGATCATGGGTTATTAATTATTAATCGAATTACAATTATAATTAATCAGTGTTGGGTTAACTAAAATGTTATAAATTCATGTGCATGAGTGTATTATAACTATATGAATATTTTATCAATTAAAATAGGATTAGTATTAAATTATTATTTAGTATTTACAATCATTTATATTTATGATATCACGAATAAAATATAAAGATAAGAACCTTATGTGATTGTATTGGTAATTAAGATATGTATTATCAGAATATAATACTATAATAATTGCAAGTGTTAAATCATAGTAGCATGCTTAGAATAAATAAAGTTTAAACCTTTACCGAGTTAAATAATTTAAAATAATCTTACGAGTGATATCTTTTAAATTTTAATACATGTTATATTAAATAATTAGATACTACGATTTAACTAATCTTAGGATAAATAATTAAAATTAGTGAAAAGTTATTAAATTGTTATTAATAAATATTCTAGTTATTATTAACGGAATAAGTAACCGTTATTTCTTAATAAGAATTAAATAGTGATATTAATTAAAAGTCTAAATGGAAACCTAAATTTCTAAAACGGTAATCTTAATATGATTTCTTTGGTTAAATAATTAATGCATTAAGAAAATACACTAATATTAGTAATATTAATCATTTTATCGTTGGCTAAGGGTGAATTGCGATTTGAATAATTAATTTAAAAGGTAAGGAATGACTTAATTCATTGTGTCACATGAATAATTAATCATCTCACCAGACTTGTTGTAAATATTATAAATTTAAAATTTAATATTTTGTGTATTGCGTGTTTATTTTGTCAAGTTTTAATCATCATATAATAAAGTCATTTCATTGCATGTATTTTTACTCATATAAAATTATTCCTATGTATAATTTTATTTTTTCATTCAAATTAAGATCGTGTGTCATAGTTATAAGTGCATCATTAGAATTTCAGGTTCATATAATTATTCGAAATGTTATATATTCATATTTGGCAGCCTTGGTTGGCATGAGCCCACATTTGACCACTATACGTTGAGCTCAACCAGGATCAAAGAATTGGCCCACTCAAAGACGACGCTGCACCCTAAGACTTCTTGAAAGATTAAATACTTGCCCTCATGCTAAAAGAAGTGATCGGGCTCAATGGCATAAGACCGAGAGGGTGGTCAATGGCAAATTTTAGTAACTACAGACCGTAGGCTACATAATGTGTGTGCACATATATAGGATTGTAGTTGGATAGGGCGGCCACCCCTCACAACATAATAAAAGTTTGATATAGGCTCATAATTACTAAAAGATTCAATTAATGATGTTGTGGAATATATTAACTCTTTCTTGTAATTATATGACTCAGTATTTTTATCGCTAACACGAAATTGTCTCCACAAGTGTAAGCATGGACGAATTGGTAGAGTCGGGACAATTGGAGGACTCTGTTATTAGACTATTGATTTTTCTTATTTACCAAAACTGTGACACTCTGATTTCGGTTCACCTAAGAGCTAAATAAAAAATGTTATGATCGAGTCGAGTCATGTCTAAAGCTACTAATCTATAAGACTCAATCAATAATATAGATTGAAATAACCCGCTTGGTGCCAAGAGAATGGAAAACATTGCTAAATATGCATGAAAACTCATCAACTTGAACTCAAGTGTGTATAGTGTTTATCTATCCTTCCACAAAAGCCGACTCAGAATCACAAGACCTATATATATAATAGGAAAAACATCAGTAATAAGTGTTACTGATCCCGAAACAACTAATAGTCAAACTGGCACAGGAAAGTTAACCCTCATGTTAAATGAAATCATTTATATACTTCTTCACAGAATCTCTCATAAGTGTGTTAATTAAGAGTCGTCGGCCTCAACTCGACAACATTCCATTTTTACTTATCTCATGCCTCAATAAACTTTAAAATTATCCCTTTTGCTAGAAAAATCAATTTCTTTTCCCGGTTCCTTCAACCCTCTACATCCTTCATATCACTCCTGGCTCTAAGCACAGATGTCGAGTACTTTCAGGCATGTAGCTTCAGTACTCTTTGAAACCACAAATCTATACATGTGCTTCATTATAGTACCTGTAATCTTCCACACATCTCCGAGTTTGAGGAACTCAAAAGTAGAGTTGTCAAGATCCATCGCGAATAGAATGACCCACTCACCAATCCAGAACCCGTTCGACTGTACATGTACCCGCTCACGTAACGCGGTTGTTTGCATGGGAGTGAGATTTTGGTTCGTTTCATGGTCTTAGTTGATTTTGAGCATTGGTGATCTTATATTTTATTTATTAGCATGACTTAGAATTTGAATTTTAACTAATTTTTTATGTCATAGATTTATTTATGATATTGATAAATTAATAAAATATTAATTTATGAGACACTTAGTTTATATTGTAACATTTAACATGTGGCTCAGAATGGGTGGGTTGGCTCAGAATGGGTGGGTTTTTAACTGTGATTATGTGATACCCCGATTTCAGCTCACCTAAGAACCACACTGAAAATGTCATGATCGAGTTGAGTCATGTCTAAAGTAACTAGTTTATAAGACTTGATCAATAATATAGATTGAAGTAACCCGTTTGGCATCAAGAGAATGGAAAACATCGCTAAATATGTGTCAAAAACACATCAAATATAAGTAAAAGTGTAAGAAAAAATGTATTGAGCTCAGATGTGTGTAGTGTTTATCTGTCCTCCCATCAAAACTGACTCGAAATCATCCGACCTACATAATAATAGGGAAAACGTAATAAGTGTTACTGATCCGGAAATAACTAATAGTCAAGCAGACACTGGAGAGTTGACCCTCCTATTAAATAAAAATATGTATATACTCCATAGAATCTCTCATAAAGTCGTTAATTATGAGTCGTCGACCTCATGCAACTGTGTCCCCACCCCTTTCTTAGTTATCTCATGTTTCGTCAACTTTAAAAACTATCATTTGCACAGGAATATGAATTTCTTTTCATTCAGCCCTCTACATCCTCGATATCGCTATTGGCCCTTAGTACAGAGGCCAAATACTCTCAGGCATGCGCTTTCAGTATCCTTTGAAACCACAAGTCTAGATATGCACTGCATTGCAGTATATGTAAACCTCCACACTTCTTCAGGTTTGAAGAACTCAAAGCTGGAGTTATCAGGATCCATCGAGAATGGAATAGAGGTTTACCAAATCCGAAGTCAGCTTTGACTAACACATGCCCTATTTCAAGACGCAGTCATTAATTTTCCCTCTCTCACGTCTCATTTGAAAACTCGAGATCATATACAAGCTTAAGAAGGGATTTATATAATGGGTCCGAAGGTAATTTGCGGTGGATCTTATTTTAGAAATCAAACTCGAGGGGTCTCATTGTCAAGGGTTATTAATTATGAAAGTAAAATACATTTAAATGACCCATATTAAGTAGGGTCTAATAAAATAGCCACTTAACACGTCCTGCAATATAAAAATCAAATCAACAATGGATTATAGTGATAAAACTGAGAAGAGTTCTAATGGACCTGTGGTCCAAGCTCCAAGCGTGATGTTTCCTCTACGATGAGCTCAAACTCTGAAACCTACATCGAAGCCCACCGCTAAGTATAATATTCACATCTCTATATGATATATGCTCGTAGTATGTGCCCACATCATCAGTACATCCTAATAAAGAAGACTGTTAAATAAACCTACAACTAAACATCTAGCACACAAATTAATATAATAAAGAAAATAACTAATAAACAAACAATAAATAAATAAATACACTCACAAATAAATATATAAATAATAAATACATGACAATAATATTACTCTAATCCTAAAATAATAATATCATATAATATGTAAATATACTGCTAAACACGAGTAAATATTATATATACTAGTGTTAATAAGTATATAAATAATTAAATAATAAATACAGAATCATTCGACAAATAAATAAATAAATGAACAATTAGTTAATATTAATTAATCATGAATAATAATGACCAATATGGAAAATGTAATTAAATACAAATAAATAATAACATATATGCAATGAACAAATAGATAAATAAATAAATAGATAAATATATACAATTTTGTAAATAAAAATAAGATTATTATTAATAAGTAAATATATCAATAATATTAATAATAAATAATCATGTAAACATTCATCATATATGATAAACATATAAATAAAAATAAATAAATAGTAATAAATAAATAAATAAATAAAAACACCCGTGACATCAAAATATACTAAATAAGGTGAATATGTATTTAAACTAATGTAAGGGTTCTCGAATTACCGAAAATGGTAAAAAAATGATCAAAAATGGCTAAAAATGGAGAACCGAGTCAACCAAAGCGAGTTGACCGAGTCAATTTGACTCAAATCGAGTTGACTCAGACAAGTCAAACAATAGTGCTGGGCCAAGTAGTAGAACGGGGACACAAGCTTGGGCATGGCCACGAACAAGAAAGGGTGAACAAGACTCGGGCAGTTGGACGCGAATACGGACTAGCGAATGCTAACGGGGGTATACCAGTCCGACGAGGCAGGCGACGCCTATCATCGGTGGTTGGGATCAATGGCCAAGGCGACAATGATCATGATGGTGGTGGCGATCGGTGGAGTCTAGCCACTGGTTGGCAGGAAAATGGCCAGAAAGCTACGGCATTGCAGGCAGCGATCACGGGCACGGCGGTGATCATGGGTGATCTCAAAACAAAGTTAAGTATGGATGGAAAGCCTATCACGAGGCAGCCCCAGGGGTGCCGGCCCTGGGGGTGGCGGCAGCGGCGCTAGGGAGGAACACTCCAAAAATCAATGGAAATCTCTGAGAAATAACTAGGCGATGCTAGGGCTAACATGGATGGCACAAATCTTGCCACGTGGCAAGGTCAAAATGTCCAACAACTCGTGGTCTACTAGGGCCTACATGTATGTATATGTAATATGTATATGGACAAAAAGCTCACATCGAGACCATCCAAAGTCAAAACTGGGTCGAGTCTTAAAAGTGACTCTATAGGCGGGAATCGAGGCAAGGAGGCTAAATGGGCCTCGAACCCTCAACTCAATCAAATAAAAACCTATGACTCAATCAAACTGAGCCCACAAGATCACAATCTGGTAATCCAAAGTCCCTATCATGTATGTAATTGAGATACCCTAAAAATCCCTAGTGGATACTAAACGTTGTAACAATCTAAATCTAGGTCTACAACCTTGGCTAACCCATAAAAATCATCTATATACTTCGTGTATACACTGATAACTCACACTCTATTGTAGCCTAACTTAAGTTATCATCTATATGTTGGGCATATTCAGTTATCATACATATGCCCATACAGCCAACTGGGTCTCACACTCATAGTCTAAAAACTGGTCTAGCTCGAGCGAGCTTAAATCGACTTGTGACTAGCCCAAACCAGGCAAAACTATAAACAAGTAAAACCCTAACCCAAAGCTAGGTTTTACATATTACAAATTCTCTTTCACAACCACTGTGAAATTGAAGGAAACGACTCCCAATATACGCGTGAAGTCACTCGCATATATGAATAAAACTACTCTCAATATATATGGAAAATTCACCCCATTACATTTAGAAAACTCTACCTAAATGTGAAAATTTTTACCCCAATACATGTAGAAAACTCTACCCAAATGTAAAAAACTCTATCCCAATACATTTAAAAAATTCTATCCAAATGTGAAAAATCCACCCCAATGATAAATAATACTGCTAATCACAAACCATAGGCAAAAGGTAGAGAAAGGTAAGAAATTAACCAATGTTTATCTTGTTGAAGAGCTAAAAGTCACGTCTTCTCCTCACAACGAATAATTTTTCTCTCTTATCCCACATAAACCCTAAAGGTGATCATGTCGCAACCTCTCATGCTCCCCCTAAGGGAGAACACTTAATAAAACTTCCCCAAAGGGAAAGCACACCCAATACATATGTCTAACTATATATTTATAGGTTAAAGATACGAAACAACTCTTAAAAATGAAGAGTCAAATCTAAATACTAATGACTCTCATTGTGAGATCCCTCAACTTAGTATCACATCTTTGTATTCTATAATTCTCCTCGAATTTTTTATACCTCTTTGAATATTTTCATGTTTTCATAACTTCCCATGTGTTGAACATTTTTTTATGGGAGGGAATATCTCCAATAATTTGACTTGCATGGGCCATTACTTGTTGGGAAGTCAATAATCCGCTTGTCGAGATCTTTAATAACCAAATAGAATACATAATAATCCACCGTGAAAATCTCCTCCATAAATCACTTTTATTATAAATTCCCTTTTACAACCACAGTGAAGCTAAGGGAAACTCTTCCTAATACATGAGTGAAGTCACTTTATATAAATAAAACTACTTGTAATATATGTGAAAAATTACACCCCAATACATGTAGAAAACTTTACTTAAACGTAGAAAATTTTACCCCAATACATGTAAAAATACTACCCAAACTTGAAAATTTTTATTGTAATACATGTAGAAAACTCTACCTAAATGTGGAAAACTTCACCCTAATATATTTTAAAAATTCTACCCAAATGTGAAAAACTCCACCCCAATGTGTAATGTTACTCTAAATTACAAATCATAAACAAAAAGTAGAGAAATATAAAAAATTAACCAATGTTGATATTGTCGAAAAACCCGAAACCACGTCTTCTCCTCAAAACGAATCATTTTTTTCTTCTCCCATATACACCCCAATGGTGCCTTTGTATAGATCTACAACCTCTAATGTTTCTTCTAAGGGCGAAAACTGAAACTTCTACAAAGGGAAAGCGCACCCAAACACAAATGTTCAACCATATATTTACAAATTAGAAATACAAAATACCCCTTGGAAATGAATAGTCAACTCCACATACTACTCTTTTGAGAATTGGATTCCTCGTCAATGAGTTTCTTCTTTGTATTTTACAATTTTTTTCGAATTCTTTATACCTTTTTGAATATCTTTACGTATTCATAACTTCTCGTATAATTAAACACTTTCTCATTGGAAGGAATATCTCCAACATCTTGCGGTTAAAATTTTTCAAAGTGACCCGTAGATATTATTTACAGATACGAAAGAGCTGAGAACAAACTTTTCATTTGTTGACACTTTTGCTTTTATATGTTTTGGTAATTCCATCCTATTACTTAATCTAGAGGTTTGTGACTCTACATTTTACATTTACGATGCAGTTGTGGCACGGGGAAGCTAAGGTGAACTGTTGATGATGACAGTGATGATGGGTTTTTAAATTTTACTTTGTTAATCTCATGTAGCTGAAGCTTTAAATTGAAGTATTTGATTGTTTTGTCTTTCCGATGAAAAAATGTTGGTGTGGGAAAGTACGTTGCCGTATGAAAAACAAAAGAAAGTATAACCTTACAATATCTACGTTTGAAGTTACTATACGGTCTATACCTTTGTCTACTTAATTGCCTAATATACCTGTTTTTGTTTGAATCCTTCTCGTTTGGATTGTTGTGCCATTTGCTTTGTGTCTGAGCTCATTCAATAAATGGCATTCCATTGTTGCATGTTGTGAAAGCTGTTTTTTTAACTCGCTCTGAAGCGGTGTTAGCTGGGGGCCAAAATGATATTTTACTTCTATATTTGCTACAAGTTCTCAGTCGGCATGGAAACTGTTGGGCTCCTATGAGTTCGTTTACTTTCCTTTGGGCCTTTGCAGGATATACGTGGAGCGCGGGAGCTCACGGCTCAAACCTCAAAGACTCGGGAAAACATCTGGAGGTCAAGTTCAGTTTTCTGAACCATAATTTAAAATTTCTATGTATTTTCTTAGGTTCCCAAAGAAAACAAGAATGCGATGGCAATTCATAGACGCAAATGTAGTTGCATGTTTTGAATAGACGGCATCATAGTAAGTTAAGTTCAGAGCATTTGGTTTTGAATTTGGAGACGAAATATTTGATTGAGGCTCGCGGGGATGTAATACATTTTTGCTTTATTCCAATTTTAAGAGCCGCCAATTTGTGAAGGACAATTGACTGAGTCACACATTAGGAGGTGGAATTTTTGCTTCGGCTTGCGAATGAATAAACTACTTGTATGCTAATCGAGATTTCGCATGGGACCTTCCCGTGTGTTAATATATTCTCCTCTAATCTTGCCTATGTAAGAAAAGAGAAAAATTAGCCCAGTGATGAATGCAATATTTTAGAATAGTATTATTTGTTGAGAGTCACCTAAATTCTTTGTACTTGTAAACATGCATGTGTTTTCTTTGTACTGCTTTCGAATAGAAAAAACTATAAATGATAGCACATAGTAGTTACGTTGCCAATCCTACTTTAACTGAATTGACAGATGAAACACAGATCTCAGGCTAACCAAAACCATGTTCTTCATATATACAATAGTGAACCTAAGCCAAACTCCTTAAGGTGGAGTTTTTTTTTCATGTGAGGTGGTAGCCACCAATCATCCATCCCTTGGCAAACCGAAAGATTACCTTCTTTCGTCGGGAAAAAAAATGACTGGTAGCTCAATCCCTTGGGATTCAATACTGCAACAATCACCGGCTAAAGTAGCTCTTGGGCGAGAACAACCTCTTGGGCGAGAACATGCTCAATTGTCTAGGCGAAGCCAGTCCATCGAGCCGGCGATAATCGGAGTGAAGGATGCCATCCTTCTCCCTGACCCCATGATGAACGGGGCTATTGAAATTGAATGTCTTGTGCCTCACCATCTTCCCAAACCAAGACCCCTTCTTGTTGTTCTCATGCTCCCCATTGATCACCCCGCACAAGTACTCTTTCACCGTGTCCACACCCTTCTCGGCCACCTCCAATGGAGGACTCACGAGCGGGTTCCCTTCTACATCAAGCTTTTGCAACTTTTGGAGGCAGCCAATGGAGGTGGGGAGGGTAGTGATCATGTTGTAGCTCAGGTCAAGCTCCAACAAGGAGAAGCATAGGCCAATGGAGTCCGGTAAGGAGGTGAGGTACTGGAAGTTTTGGCTGACATTGAGCACCTCCAGGTTGAGGAGGTTTTCGATGTCGTCCGGTAAGGCTCGCAGGCAGTTGAGCCGGGCGTCGAGAACCCGGAGGTTGGTGAGGTGGGAGGTGGAGTAGGGAAGGATAATGAGCTTGTTGGAGTTCACAGAGAGCTTTCTCAAGTTGTGGAGCTCAAACCCAATGGTGTCTGGCAGCTTTGTTAGCTTGTTGAAGTTGGCATTTAGCTCCTCCAAAACCCTGCACTAATATGATCAATTGTCATACCTTGCTAGGAATGATTAATTCCCATGCTTGTCGATTTTAATCAAACCATATTTTACCACTTATCATACTTTGTCAGTGTTGGGTATTATCAAAAAAGTTTAAAAGGGCGGGCCAAGGTTAAAGAGAAATAGTTGTTTGCATTCACACACAAGAAAAAACTTGGGTAATAAAAGTCTTATGGTAAAAAAAACTCTTGTCTTGATAGGTTTTTATTTTTTCCTTTTTATACTAATAGGTTCGATCGTATATATATTAGCTCAAACTGATATTTGCCGGATTCAATTAATCATCAATCATTTAAATGACATGGCCATTTTTTAAGGAATTAGCAAAATTGTACTCATGTTAATGATTTGAGCTGATATAAAAGTATCAACTAAACTTGATACCAATTATTCCACGTGGAATTTGGTTTAAATGAAAAAAAGGAGAAAGGGACCATAAAATGCATGCAACAGGTTAAAGACTTAAAATGATAGGACCTGACCACTATTAATCAAATAATCAATTGTTCACATTTGTGGATAAGTTAAAAGACTTAGGCTTGGCTAAGACAAATTATCAACTTGCAAGTATAATATTGTTGGGTTTGTTATTTTGATGTGAATGTTGAGAGTCTACTTTCTACTGACCCGCAATTCTCAATGGTCTTGGGCAAGGACTCCAACAAGTTGCCAGAGACATTCAACACCTTGAGCTTCTTGAGACAGCCTATTGAATTGGGCAGAGATTTGATCTGGTTTGAGTGCACGTCCAAATACACCACATTTAGCAGCCTCGCTGTGAGAGATTCCGGGATGCTCTGCAAGTTAACAGCAAGAATAAAATCAATATTTAAACTCATGAACACATACAAGATAAGTACTTGCCTCCACCGCTCATCACATATTCTTGGTATTATATTCATTGACAAGACCCTTTTTACACCTTACCCAAGTTATAAAGAAATCAACAAATTAACATCATATACTAACAAACAGCCTTTTGTATGGCAAATGAGAAGACTTCGATCAGAGGAGACATTTAATACCTCAAGATTATTGTTAGAGAGGTCAAGATGACCAATCAGAGTAACATTCACGGAAGGATTTGGCAAGATATTCAACGACAAGCCGCTCATATCAATCTTCTCCATCTTCTGATCCTCTTCCGACTTGGGTTTTCTTCTGTCTCCGGCCATCCTGACTTCCATCCTCATGTTTCCACAGTTCACCTGCACAGACCCAACAAACTAGCAAATCAATCACCAAGCAACTTCGTGCAGTACCTTAACTCCTACAGATCAACAAATTTTACAACACATATTAACACCAACACATCCATACTCTTATCTTTCAATGAAAAGATCAAAACCCAACAACTACATGAGGAGCAACATGCAAAGCTAAGAAAGATTGGGAAGAGGGAGAGAGGGGAGAGTGCGAATACTTGGGAAGGGGAAGAAAAGAAGTGTATCTAAACCTTCGGGGCAAATTATTTTATATATATGTAGTGAAGGGGTAGGGCGGCCGTACGGATGTACCGTAGAAGAAGACACGTCCAAATGACATCAGAGAGGTGTACTGTACATCCGCATCTTTTCCGTAACGTGTACCGCTAAAATTACTGCCATCAAAGTCAACGCTCAGGAGCTTTGAAATTTTATAATTTATAAGTTCCAATTAAATTCTATAAGTTCTGGGATTCAAATCAGTGATTTTCTATATTCGATTAATTTGGACTATAATTAATCACTCTAATTTCATAAGATCAAATACAATACTTAATATTTTTCTTAACTCGAATAATTTGAATTTAAGGTAAACACTGTGATTTTATAATCAAAACAATAATATTCAAATATTACATACACTCTCAAGTATTATAGATATTTGAATTAACTTGTATTCAGGGATTAGTACATGTGATAATAAATATATTGGTCGTGATTAGATGTATAAAAGGTAGTTAGAATGGGGAATTTTGAATCTAAATTATGGGCGAGGAACTGAGATGTTTCTTGATTTTTAATTTTCACGTCTAGAAATTATTGGTAATTCAGAAATTTTTTATCCATGCAATCGATGTGCTAATAACAATGCAGAGAAAGAACTGGGCAGCTAACCTAATCGCAAACTTAGATACTGAAATGAAACAGGTGTGTCTGATTGCTACTTTTACGACTAGATTTCTTTCGGGTCATAAATTTTATCAACCTTATCTACTACTACTGGATTTTGAATTATTTTGTTCATCAATCGATTAGGTTCTAATTTATTTAAGTTATTTTCCAATAGAGGACAAAGAACTAGGCAACCCTGTCTCGTGATTAGTTTTGTTTGACTATACACACCAGAAAGACAAAGGGAAGAGTGCATATACCAATAAGAAATCTGAGGGTGTGGCACTAAGTTTTCATATTTTATGTCTGATTATTATGTACTTTCTAAATAAGCAAATGAGTGAGTATATTTTCATTTAGAAATATGTTTTCATTGTAAAATTTACACAAGTTAGTTTGATTCATATTGGGACACTACAGTTCTATCTTATACTATTTGTCAAATATTTGATTGTTGTAAATGAAAAAACATGAGTTAGAGGAACTTTTGTATTTTTTTACTTTGTAGGAGAAAGACTCATGTGAATATCAAGCAATTCCTACTTTATAATAATTTCGTTAACAAATTTCAAATATATCAAATTTCTTTTTACTTAATATCATATGATATTATCATTTGTGCATGTTTTCTTTTTCTAAAAACTGCTAACTGACTATGCTAATCAATAACATTTTTTCAAGCTAAGGTACGGAGAAGGTATAGTCGACATATGGTACTGATTCTTCTAACATTGTATAGCATACTGATATATGGTTGGAAAGCTAAACAAGGGGTCAATATAATGGATTGGGATATGTATTGACGGTAGTGCGCCACCTTCCTCCTGTGTAACGTGGATCCACTTCTTATCACAAATGATATTATCATTTGTGCATGTTTTCTTTTTTTAAAAACTGCTAACTGACTATGCTAATCAATAACATTTTTTCAAGCTAAGGTACAGAGAAGGTATATTCGACATAATTCTTCTAACATTGTATAGCATACTGATATATGGTTGGAAAGTTAAACAAGGGGTCAATATAATGGATTGGATATGCATTGACGGTAGTGCGCCACCTTCCTCCCATGTAACGTGGATCCACTTCTTATCACACGGATGATGTTGGGTCTGGTGCTGGTACGATGAATTAGACTCCTCAATCCAATGAGTCTTTACTCCACTGGCTCGAGGATTTAGAGACCCGCGAGTAAGATAGACAGACAAAGATCACGAGGATGAGGGACGAGATGAGGGTAGAGGATGAGGCCCAGGACCCCTAGCTTACCCTACTTCTTGATAAGAGAGACCAACGACTGAGGGAGTAGGCTCATATCAGAGATGACTGACTTGTCCAATCTATTACTGTTGTTTGGATGATTCGGATGTTTTATCATATGATGACCATATGTAAAGAACAATGTCGCGACCCTAGTGATTATGACTGTAATATGCCCTTCGTGATCCTTCCGCCCCTTCCTTGATATCAGATATAGGGTTTTCTTTGTATTAGATATTTAATTTATATTTTATGTATGATATTGAATATTTTATTGTATTTTAGATTTAATTTCTATTCTATAATTTTATATATATTTTTTCATCATACCTATTTATTTATATAATCTTTTGTTATTAAATAGGTAATTTAAAACAAAATTTTATTATTATTTTAAATATTTTTAAATTATTTTGCAACCGATTTACATTTGCTTTGCGAGTGCATTTGTGACTAGCAACTAGCCACAAATATTTACCAACCGAAAAGAAACTGGTCAAGAACCAAAGTTGAAACTGGATTTGCGACCAGAAACCCGGAAACAAATAAGTTGCAATTAGGTTTGCGACCGCTAACTTGGTTGCTAATTTAGAAATTGAACTGAACTGGGCACATCCAATTACTACTTTTGCAACTGGATTTCTTTCTGGTTGTAAATTTTATCTGCAACCTTACATACTACGACTGGATTTTGGAGTCACAATTTTATCAACTATCGGATTTGTGGCCTCTAGGGATTCGATTTTCAATCATTGAAGATCAATTTTCTACTAGTGGAAGAGATGACTTAGAGTCTTAGACCCATCATATTGCGCTAGAGCGGGATCATTACATGTGGTATAAGAGACAGATCAGGATTGTATAGAAATATTTTCATAAATAGAAGTTATCATACATTGTACTCAAATCTCTTTTTTTCCAAAGCATAGTACTCAATCTTTTGATGCTATAAAAGGGTAGATATAGGTTGGATGTGATCTACATTTGATCTAATTAATTTTAATTTTAATTTTTTATAGATACTTCATTACATCTCTAAATTAGTCTCACATCAAATACTACATGTAATGATCTAGGGTATTTGTATGGATAGTTTATAGATTTTTTTTCTTGGGTTAAATATTTTGAAGACATGACTTAGACATATCATGTTACGCTTAAGTCAGGCCATTATAGATAGTAAGTATTATAGACAATTGGGGATCATATTAGATAGTAAGCTAGTTTGGACGTGGGTTAGGCCGCCAAATTTACAAGTTGAGGGTAAAAATTCTGACAATGGAATTTCTTTAGATGGGTGGGTTGTGATATCCCTAACTCATTTTCACATCAAATATTTCTAACTAGGTAATGATATTATATATTAATGGGGATAGCCTATGAATTTTTAATTTGACTTAATTATTTTGAAGAGATAACTTAGAGCTATGATATATGTTCCACTTGAGTTGATTACATAACTGAGTGTAACAATGTATTTCTTCTCTTAGTTCATGCTATATTTTCATAAAAATGTAGCCATGCGTACACTAGTATAAGTTAGAAATCAAGAAAGGAAACCAAATGACCAAACCAACTAGAAGAAGAGATTATGAGAGCAAATAGATGTTATAGAAAAGGATTAATAATTTAGGTTAAAAGGGCTAGATCATATAACTTGCTACATATGGTAATCATTTTCTTGATTCTATAATGAGCGGGTTTAGGTTGCATGTGATTCACATGTAACCATTTGAACAACTTTAACACAAAATGTTTTCATTTCTTATTTCGCATTGATTTCTTTTTCCCCATATCCATGGTACTTATTCTTTCCGATCAACAAAGGATTTCTCTAATAATATTGTGAATCCTGAAAGTATTCCTAATTAAAAATGCACCGTTTGGTGAAAGTTTGAAAGTTACATGCATATTTAACATCATAACTTTCAAATGAAGAAATGTAAGGATCAAGGGACACCTCATAAAACCCATCTTTTTTTTTCAAAGACAAACATTAAAACGCATCTTGATCATTAACCAAAATTATAGTATTACTGTATTTAATCATAACAACTTGAGCCAATTAGTCCTGAGATTGTAAAATATAACTAGGCAGTGGCAGTTCTATACTGCATTATCTGATCTAAGGTGTATGTTTGATAAGGTTAGCAATTATTAGCTTTGAAATTGTTGGGTCTTTCTATCTACTAGCCGCTCTGCATATATACATGTATGTGTGTATACATTTCTTCAATTTCTCACTCCCATGCAATCTTTACTTTGGTACATTTCCTTCCTTTTCTGTCTCTTCCAAGTTGCAACATGACTTCCTAATATTATACGGCCTTATTCGTTTAATATTAATTCATGCATATGACCTCTCTTTCTTAACTTTAATATATGTCTTAAGTTTAATGGTGAATAAAATTTGTATATAAGTCGTTTTATCTGACTTAAGCCACGTCGTTGTATCCTCCACTTGAGCTTTGTTTTATGCTTGGTTTGTAAAATGGTCAGGCACACATGGCGTATGTAGCACGGAAGGAGACAACTGTGAGAGATGACCATTGATTTTTCTCTAAGAGAGCATAGTAAAATAAACTCAAAAACAATAGGCAACCTTAGTAGATTGAAATGACATTTTTTACATATAATTAAGCGCTGGCATGTAAAATATTCATTGTTAGCCAAACAAGATAAGCGAGATATGAACGAACAAACAGCTTGTCAACGTACACACCGCCCATTGATTTGATCAAACCGCTACTGGGTGGGCAGGGAATCTTGACATGAAGAATGAGTTGGTATTGTCCTATGCTTTGGTACTACATATTTTGTTCTTTATCACATGCCAGCATTTGATACCATTTCGTCTTGAATAATAAACATTATACACCAAATATAATGCTTGGTTTTCTTAGTATACATGACTTTTTATGTCCATCAACTTGAAGACTTTATCAATCCAAGCTCATGGATTGAGTTGGTTGACTTCCTATATTGCAGATTTATGGAAGGTGGCATTTGCTCAAAAGAAAATAGATAGGTACGGTGTCCTCTTGCTGCCATCGTACACGATCATCTCAAAGGCTTATCAAGTGGCGTGGCTTTGAAAATAAAAAAAGGTACTCTGATGAGTCTGTATGTTAATCTTCCTTGTTAGTTAGTTTAAAACAAGTGACACAATCCACAAGTAAAAAAATAAAAATAATTGATTCAATTTAGTTACGTTCCGCCTGCCCTTTTAATTAAACAATGAGGAGAATTTTTTTGTGTACTCGTACGTGCTCCAAATTTGGATTCGTTTGTGTTTGAACCTTATATTAGCTTTATCTAAATTTAGATTTAAATTTTAATTGCATTGAGTTGGTCCGACGACCGTGTCCTTTTGCCACTCCAACATCATAGCAAGTCTCACGGTAACAATTATACCACATATATATTTAGGTCATATTTTCTTTTTTAACTTAAAATAAGATTTATATAATTACAAATCATCCTTTGTTCAAGCTTGGGATGGAAAAAATCACCAGCAAAATTGTAATATATAATTGTGTGTCAAAGTCATAATTAACACGGTTTAAATATCGCTTCGAAGGGGCATTTCTAGAAACCTGTGAAAAAGAGCCTGATTATGCCATCAAATTGCATCATTTGGCGAATTATTTATGCATTTATTGTATGTTAATCAGAAGCATCGTCCATCATTTATGACTTTCGGAGGAAGTCAACAAGAAGCTAAGCAAGGAGTTAACAGCTTTGCTTTGATTTTCTTTGTAAAACGTAACCCCGAGAAGATATCAAGTCAAATGTTGGGTAAAAGATAAAAACCAGATTTTTTTGGTGTTGTGAAAGTCAGCTTTAGAGCTTTATTATATTGAAGATTTCAACAAGTTTCCTCTACAATTACGGCTACAGAACACCATAACTTTATAGTACACCATGCATCATATGATTTGACAAGAATTTGGAGCCAAGCTATTAGTAAAGGCTTACTTTGACATTTGATAATTGGTGCTAAGATCTTTCAAAATTAATGGTACCACTTGATCGCTTGTCTTGAAGAATCCGTACCTTTGAACTGCAACGAAAGCAATGTTCTTACCAGAAAATGTCGATCAGTTGTTCATAATAGTTCATCTAGCAGTCAGGCTTACCATGCATAACTTCCGCCTTATTCAACTGACCAAGTGCTCAGATTAGAATAACACGCATGAATTTCCACAAACCCCTTCCAAGCATTCTAGACAAATTATCTTTCATCTTTTCAACCAAAAAACGCAACCATCTACGCCATATAAATTGTACACGTTGATTCGATGTGGCATCACAATTTCGCTTTCACACCTGATAACAGATAAATTGTACAACACCGGAAGCCAAGTGAATGAACTTCAAATGGCAAGAGACTACTAGAAATCCGTTCAAGCAAGAAACAGCAGGTCGTTGGTTTCTGGCACATACATTCTATTACAGATCAATTATAACCTGCAAAAGTTTGCTGCAAGACCATGTAAAATGCACACGAGGCTAGCCACCTCACTTTCAGGAAGTAATGTTATTCAGAAATTTTCTCTTAGCAAATGCCACCCACCATTTGTTTGGAGTCCCATTGGGCCTGTAAGCACAACTCAGTAATCTCCCACTCGTCTCCTCCCTTATTTGCTTCAAATAGTTACGGAATAGCTCTGCAATCAAGAAAAAGGAACAGTAAATGCTTAACCTGCGAGAAAAGGAAAATTTTGACTTAAGATCTTACAAAAAAATGGCTTATGCTAAGTGAACCTTCATGGACTCAAGAGGCAGAAGACAGGGTGGTTATAAGAGATTTAAATGACAGCCTACACATTTTCTCCTACCGTAGTCGTGGTCCTCCAATGAAAACCCATGGACTAAAGCATTTGGGCACCCGAAAGGTATTAATAAAGATCAGAGAATAATTCAAGTCCTCAAACAGCTTTAGGACTCGCATAAGAAATACCCCTTAATCACCTCCTCTTCTAGAGAAAGCCCATGAGGCCTGCAAATTGATTTTTGGACAACAACCTTAAGTAAATATAAAAGGGAGACAATTCTCCCTAAAAAACCAGGATTTGATTGCAAATCTAGCTGAGGTTCAAATATTCTTAACCCGGAGAAAAACATTGTGTTATGGCATTGGTTGCATACAAAATCACTAGCTATTTTAGTAAACTTACAAATTATCTCATATGGTATTCACCACCCAATCCCAATCTTGATGTGGGGCTAAGACCAGGAACACTACAAACCCACGTCCAATACCAAAGGCTTATAACACATTGTTCATCTATCAATTCTTGTATTTAGGATTAAGGAACTTGAGATTCAATGGGAAGAAGAAGCTTGTACAAATTCCCTACCAAAAAGTAGATACCTGCTTCGTTTGATGACTGAGGAGGAACAAAGAGACCAGCAAAGGGAAACTAGTTTCTCCGGGCACAGGGACATCTTCAAGACCAAGATTGATTATAGCTTTGGTACCCTCAGCCAAAGTTCTACACCCTTCCAATCTCTTAAGAGCAACATTAATATAGTATGTCAAATAGATGAGAAGCTTGTCAGCCGAGCTTTTGATATTGAAATTTCTAAAGAAGACATTAGCGCGGAAAAAGCTGATTGCCTCATCAACAATATCAATTTCATCTGCAATAAGTTTTGTATAAAGAAGGGAAAGTTTGTGCAGCGTAAAAATTTAGTTTAACCATGGAAAGAAAATAAGAATTACCTTGCTCTGTAGCTGGAGCAGGACCCTTAATATGACTTTTTAGAGGTAGAAGTGGACATCCACATGCTTTATCAATGCCTTCTTCATCAGTGAAACTAGAGTGATATACCTGCATTTATCAGGATTCAAGAACATATCATGCCAAAAGATTTTTTTAAAAAAAAAAAAGAGTCTAACAGCTTGCATTTTTATGTTCACTGAATGTAACATTGACCAAATAATATAAATCCATGCAATCCTAAGTTAGTTGGAATAAGAGGACATGATAATGAAAAAGGATAACATTAGAAACTAATCCTAACATAAATTAGAAAGGTATAAGTCTTTTAAAGTAGCAACCAAGACACCTTATAGTTGCACCATTTTTACAATATAGAAGTGAACATTCGATACAAAATGCTGGATATCAACAACAAAAATACATAAGCATATACATACTAAAAGGAAACCCAAATTGAAGAGGAAAAGCCGCAGTTTTATAATCAATGGAACCAAAAAATGCAAATTATGATCACCACCCTTGGTACTAAAACCTTTTCTACTTCCATCTTTATTGATTATCTTAAAATTTGACACATTATGACATAATCTCGTTACATTGCATAAACTTACGGCAGTAATATGTTCAAGCTACAGATAGTGAACTCTATTTATAAATTAGAATATTGCAATGCAAGTTACCATCCATTGCATGTTAATGCAAGCAACTCCAACTACACCACCAACAGTTTGGATCAGAAGCAAAACAACTTTAACATGCACAAGCGTTGTGCGCAAGGTTCATCCCTGATAGGGAAGAGCTCGGAAGGATGGCATGGCATTGCAACGAAATCGTGAAACGAATACAATTTCGATCTTAACCAATGAATTATTTCTAACAGGAAAGAGTGAGGGCAACATGGAATTGAATGAGGCATTGCAATGAAATCATGAAATGAATACAATTTTGATCTTAACCAATATGGAACAGATTTCATTAGGTTCATCTCATAATTGGAGGATGATGAAGATGAGGAATAATAAGGTACTGTAATTACTGCACATAATTGAAATTGGACAACCTAACGCAAATAAAATTGACGCTCATATTAGGAAAGGCAATGAATGAAAATTTTGACAAACATGACAACACAAAACAAGGAAAATATGCCAAATTATCCACGTTAAAAAAAATTTTTAAATGCATTTTTAGCATGGTCTAACATCCAATCCAATTTTAATGAGAAAAAAATTACCAATTTCATGCACAATTGAGCTAGCATTACAACAAAATATACCAAAAATCTATTTGCAACCTTCATAAAAAAACAAAATTTGTCGTAAGAAAAAGAGGCAACAAACCATGGCTTGCCTTCCCGCGGGAGGCGTCCGAGAAGGAACACCTCCAGAGAACGGAGAGGGTAAGGGGGTAACGGGGAAAGTAAGGGAAGGCGGCCAGGCGAGCGGAGCAGGGCGGCAGCGTGGGAAGGGAGAGGGCGGGCGGCGGGGAATCGAGAGGTGGAGCGCCAGGAGGGGGGGCGTAATATTTCAGATAAAATCTAATCGTATAAATAAATAAATTATATTTAATATGATTTAAATTTTATCATAAAAATATACGTATTTATACGTAAAATTAATATATTTTCAACATTATTTTTTTATATTAACCTATTTAATCCCCTTATTTTTTAGATTTTTAATTTAATTTTTTATAGTGTCATTTAATATAATTTTTTATAACATAGCTAATGTTATTGTGCCAAGTAATGATTACATAAGGTCGAAAGTAATTTTATTATTATTATTTATTATTTTTATAATTATTTATTTATTATTATTATATTTTATCTATGTGTCTGCCAACTTAAAATTTTGTCCTATATTTATGTTTAACTAATCTTTTAAAAGATATACTAATATAAAATTATAATTGATCATGTTAATAATAATGTTTTTATTTATGTAGATCAATAATAGTTAGCTTCTATTATGAAAAATAAAAAATTACCTTTAATATAAAGGCAAATCGAGGTAAAAGGGTAACAATAGAATTTTTTGGCATTATCGTTTTAAAATAAAATTGGTGTGGCTAAATTTACAATTATTATTATTATTATTATAAAATAATAAAAAATACTTAGCTATTTTAATTTAATTTAATTCAAAATATTTAGTAAAACATTAAACCAGCCAACCACTTACAACCCAAACTAAGATGTTAGCCCGTGTTGTGTTAGCTGATGGATGGGTTAGATAAAACGTGAAGGATTTAATACCAATACCTCACCTGAGCAGGCTGTGAAAGATTGGGTTGGTGCATATGTGAGTGTAGGTCAGGTTCCTATCGGGTTGGGTTTATCAAAACTAGACCTATTATTTAAAGTAAGCCTATAAACTAAATTCAATCATTTACCATTTTAATTTTTCTCTCCAATTTCAAACCTAACTATTTACTATTACGCTAAAACCATATCTAATCATTTATGATAAGTTGTCGTGTTTAAAAGGGTACTAATTTAACTATTCAAACTATATTTTTTAAAAATAATTATTAAAATTTTAATAATAATACATGTTCTAAAAATGGAAGCTAAATAAAATAAATATATTAAAAATATAAATAAGATATTTTATAATTATATTGATAAAATTATTTCTATTATTAAAATTATAATTTAAGAATCGGGTATCGAGCACCCATCACTTTATTACCCGATTCGACTATTTAAAACTTAATCCCTATCTTTTCCAAACTAAATCCAATTATGAATTATCTAAAACCTTATAATAGAGTGGAGCACCCTTAAGGGTAGTGGTTTGGGTGTATGCGTTGGTGTAAAGATTGCTTAAAAATAATAATAGTAATAATAATAATAATAATAATAATAATAATAATAATAAGATATAGATAAAGATTCCTAAGAGACGATAAATGACAACTTTTTATCACAAATATCTATGTAAACGACAGCAGGTTAGAATTTGTTATCTATTACAAAGTTTTTTTTTGGAAGCTATTTTTATTTGTATAAGGAAACACATTTGTTTGTTTGCATATGTTATTGTTTTAACATTATTTTTTTTGTATAAACCTATTTAATCCCTTATTTTTTAGATGATTATTTTTAATTTATTTTTTTATCGTGCCATTTAATTTAATTTTTTATAACATAATCAGCTAACGTTATTGTGCCAAGTAATGATTATGTGAGGTCGAAAGTATTTATTATTATTATTATTTATTATTTTTATAATTATCTATTTATTATTATATTTTATCTATGTGTCTTGGCTCTTTGGCAACTTAAAATTTTGTCATATATTTATCTTTAACTAATCTTTTAAAAGATATAATAATATAAAATTATAATTGATCATGTTAATAATAATTTTTTTATTTATATAGATAGAGAATACTTAGCTTCTATTATAAAAAAATACCGTTAATATAAAGGTAAATCAGTAAAAGGGTAACGATAGAGGCTTTTTGCATTATTGTTTTAAAATAAAACTGGTGCAGCTAAATTTACTATTTTTATTATTATTTTTTAAAATAGTAAAAAATACTTAGCTATTTTAATTTAATTTAATTCAAAATGATTTGTAAAACACTAAACCAGCAAACCACTTATAACGCTAACTAAGATCTTAGCCGTGGTGTGTTAGCTAATTGATGGGATAGATAAGGAATTAGGGATTCAATACCTCTCGTGAACAGCTGTGAAAACTGGGTTGGTGCATGTGTGACTGTAGGTCAAGGTCTTATTGGTCAGATTTGGTTGGGTTTATCTAAACCAGACCTACTATTTAAAGTAACCTTATAAACTTAACTCAATCATTTAACATTAAAATTTTTTCCACTAATTTCAAACCTGACTATTTACTATTACGGTAAAATCATATCTAATTATTTGTATCGAGTACCCATCACTTTATTAACAAATCCAACTATTTAAAATCGATCCCTATCTTTTCTAAATTAAATCCTATTATGAATTATCTAAAACCTTATGATAGGGTGGGCACCCTTAAGGGCAGTGGTTTGGGTGTATACATGGGTGTAGAGGATTGTTTTAAAACAACAATAATAATAAGATATAGATAAAGATTCCTAAGAGATGGTAAATGACAACTTTTTACCACAAATATCCGTGTTAATGACCGTTGATTAGAATTTGTTATCTATTACAATGTTTTTTCAGAAATTATTTTTATTTGTATAAGGAAACACCTTTGTTTGTTTGCATATGCTATTGTTATCAGAGAGATAAAATTAGAACAACAATTAAAAAATATGCTCCATAGTATTGGCAAAATTTAAAACCTAATAGGCATTTTTCTGAGAACATCACAAAATATTTAGGAAAAAAGAAAAAGAGAAAAAAAGAAGAAGAAAGGATCAACTCTGTTTTTTTATTTTCCAACGCCCATTGCTCAATCACCTCAGTTTTACAGTTATCTCCAGCTCTTCTCTCTTCATCATCCCATCTCTTCTTTTTCTTCTTCATCCTGCCATCTCCTCCCCCTCTTTAAAATAATTGTAATTTACCAAACAAAATTTAATGACTTTTATCACTTTATATAAAATATATCAAAAAGACTTTAAACAAAATTTTCTTACAATTTCACATAAACTTTTTTCGAAACCAAACGCCTTATGATAAATTTTATATAATAATGATTCACTAGATGTGCTAACCTTATTCCTAATTGCAAACATTTACCTGTATTCTCCAATATCTTCGCTCCACAAAAATTCTTTCCCACGTTGTGCACACACCACAAGAACCCATTTACGTTTCTATCTATTTATCTACTAATTATCTATCTATCCAATAATTTGTTTTATACATACTAAAATATTTACCTGCATATAGGAAAAATATATTTCGGATACATACATGATAGAAAATTGTATTTTCCACATGCACAAGAGCAGTAGGATCCATTTACATGGGCTCAAACAAATGGTCTTCATCATAGGCCCAGTAACTACCTGGGCCTTGGAATGACAGATGCAATTCACATTCATGTGCTCCAATTTCCCTCCACCCACCAACCATTCCTTCACCAACTCTTCTATTAAATCAAATCACAAGCGCATTGTGGTGGCCAAATAACATGCAGAACAATATCAACATTGAACAACTTACACTCCAAGGTGTCCATATCAGATAAAAGCAATTCACCAACCCTTGTAGGCATGGGACCTCTTTTCTCCACCTACTTTTATCTTATCTTATCCTAATACATCATGGGTCACCTTGTCTTCTACACTTTGTTATCTCAACCTCTGGAAAAGAAAGAAAGAAAAAAAAGTAGCATAGTTGCCAATTGTTGATACAAGCATGCCAAGGTTAGGAAGCATTGTAAATGTCGCTGCAATTTTCCAGGTGTTTTAGAAGTGAAAGGGATAAGGCTCAAAAGTCCAAACCTCATCTCTTCCAACACGCTTAAGGCCAGGAATTTGATCCAAAAGGACAATTATGTCGGGTGAGTTGGTGATATTGTTTAACGCGAAGGATTATGAAATGATGATAAGAAGATCATAAATGATAAAGCTACAAGATCATGAGAGGCTAATAGACTATACATTATTGATATTGAGTTAGGAAGGTTTGATTGTAACTTCTATGCGTTGCTTAGATCTGAAAGAGAGAAGGATCGAGGGGACATGAAGCTCTTGAACTTCCTTGGTGGCATGCCTAACATGGCTGGCAACTGGGTTGGTGGGTTTTCTGGCTCTCTTCCCTCTTCTCCTTGTTCTTCTTCCGATTCTTCAAGGATTGAGTCTGGTGGGCAGAGTTGGGGCATGGAGATGTTGAGTGAGCTCTGGAGGCCTCTTCTGGAGGAGGATTTGCAGGCCATGAGCAGCCTTCTGCGCTTGTTGAAGGGGTTCTCTGGTGCGGCCAGGTCCTTGGAGGCTGCCTTGGCTGCTATGCCTGATAGGCTGGCGAAGGACTTGGACTTGCCCGTGAAGAAATTTGACAACCCTCTTCTGGAAATTCACAAGGAAGAAAGATCCATTCAAGATTATTATAATTACGTTAATCCTTCTATGTGAATAACTTTGATTGATCATGTTATGATTATGATGATCGGCATCAAAAGAACATCCATGTCATCTGATTGCAACAATCATCCATCATATTGAAGAGGAATCAACCTATCATTTCATGTAGGAATTCATAAATCAATTTTATCAACTATAAATAATCTCCATTGAATTGAGAAGGGAAGTTGATAAGGTCTGGTCAAGTTATTACCAACTAAAACTGAAAGAATCCATGAAATCCTAGAATTAATGGTCTGAAGCCCTTACCCAAAAACACCATTGACACGAGACATCCAAAGCAATCAACTTTAGGAAGATCACAACTATCAAAGCTAATCCATATCACTCCCGCATAGATCCAACCCAAGAGGAAGAAATGCAGAACTCCAATTCCAATAGAACGGAGACAAAAGCAGGAAACACATGGAGACAAATCCATAGCAGAAAACAAAATTAAACAAGGAGGAACGAAACATCATTACTTGGTGGGCAAGGACTCTTCAAGAGCCTCCAAGCTGGCCAGTCCACCTCTGTGCTCACTCTCCACCTCCTCTCCCTCCTCTTCCTTCCCCTCGCCGGAGCTGTCACTGGGCACGCCGATGGACGAGCTCCCCTCCGACGTCGACTCCTCCACCGACCTCATCCCCGCCGGCGGCATGAGCCTGGCCACGAACTCCTGCGACGACCCATCTCCCTGGTACCAAACCGTCGGCCCCTCCACCACCTCTCCGAACACCATAGCTACCCACCAACTCAACTGATCAAACAACCATGAAAAGGCTCCCTGCAACACAGCAGATGCCCATGATCTAAGCTCTACCAAGGAAGAAGATAGATAGAGATAGAGAGTACTTGAGAGACTCATTTGGAGACCGGAGCTGACCAGGTGATGGGGAGAGGAAGAGAGACGAAGAGGAGCTAAGAAACAGGCGGGGCCATGTCCGCCACCACAAGAACCACCTGCTGCTTTGGCAAGCTAAGGGAGGAGGAGAAGGAGGAGATTATCTAATTTAATTGATAGTTTTTAGTTCTTATTAAGTAAGTAAATCTACAAAATTAAAAGGCATTATATTGAACAATAATTTAATTTGGCCAAGTATAAACAAAATGTGGACTAAGAAATACTATCGTTCTTACCTACATCTTATCATAATTAGCTTATTTTTAATATAAATTTCAGGTTTGACCCCCTTTCATATTTTTCATCATCAAAGACGCAAATTTTCATTACCATTTTCCCCCACTCTCAAATAAGTTTTAAAATTTAACCAATTATAAAAGTTCCCACTCACAAGGAAAAAAATCTTTCTATGGCTTTTGCACTGAAATTGTCACATATCAGCCAGGTATATCCACAGAATCGACCAGATGCCTTTCTCTTTATCAGGTTCCATCTCCGACAGTTGTTTTGTATTATGGCAGGGGGAGTGTCTTTAGCCGTGGAACCGAAAGGAAGCTTAGCCAACATTGTTGTCTAGTTTTGACGATTGAGCTTCGGATCTGTTTTGGTTTCTAGCCAAAAACAGAGTCGTATTATAGACGATCATATATATATATATATATATATATATATATATGCCAGATTGCAAATCTGTTTTAAATATGAATTTTATGAACTTTCATCATGATCATTAATTTTTTATTTAACGGTTTAAATTGTAGAGTTCTTGGTTGATAGTTAAGGGTAGTTCTAACAATAACCACCCAATGTGAACCACTAATAAAAAATGACAGTCATGATTAAAGATAAAAAAATTTTACTCCAAAACTCATGTGAGCTGACACCACTCGCGACTTCTCTAATCAAACTCTAGAGATGATTCTAAGTATCAAATTTTGTAATTGATACTCTTGAGTTAAGTAAAAAAAATTATTAAAATATAATATTTTATTTTTAATTTAATCAATACTTTATAATAATAAAATTCATATATTTATTAATTTTAGGCTTCAAAGAGAACAATATATACTAATTTTATATAACTTAATATTTGTTGGATTAAAAAATAGGAGTCAAGTCCGAATCTTGACTTTTAAAACTATGTATACATCAAGCGTCCATTATACGAGTGTATTATAAGTCAAATATAGTCGTATATATTTGGCTTCGACTAGGTCAATCAAATATATCTAGGAGCGCGATAATAATATATTGTAAATCTTGACGGTTGACTACTCACCATTATACGAGTGTAATACATACATTTGTGGCCATTGCAAAACGTTGACAATTTTAGCTATCAAAGAACCAATAATAACCATAGCTTCGGCAACCTATTTGTCTGCCAAAGTCTCAGGTGATTAAATGGGTTTTGGCCTACGACAAAGAACAACAATATAAACGAGTTGGATCTCAAATCATCTCCACTTTGTGTCTTTACCAATGGTAGCCATGGATAGTGCGCAACGAGGGGGCCTTTGAAGTTGATTAGGGACAGCACTATAATTATAAAATTGGCAGTTCAGTTCCCTAACCAAGAACTCAATCATCAGAAAGATCATACTCTTCCTGGTAAATAATTGGTGTGTAAATTCACATCAATAAATTTCATTAGTTTCTTCTCAGAATATATCAAGGAAGTCAAAGCAGATCAAATAGTTGTTAGATATTAAGAACCTTGTTATTGAAAGACAATTTTACAACCAGCCGAACAAGTATACATCTGCTTGAAGAGTCAACTGAATTTTTTATTACCAATCTTTTGATTGAGAAGTTGCAAACAAAAACAAAAAAAGATTCCCCGACTTAGAGAAGAGTATATATATGAAAATGGGTTTATCGTGTACCTTGTGGCTTGCAAGCAAGGGTGCTAACAGCCTAACTCAAATTTGCCTCGTGTCCTGCTCGAGCTCGAATCAAGTAATTTATAAGTACTCGGTTTGGCTTAACTCAACCTAAAATTTTGTATAAACGTGAAGCATTATTACTATCTAATTAAGTGTATTGATTTGCAGCAGCCTTCGGTGGTAATTATTTGATTTGCAAAGCGTAGTTTATTCACTATACCAAATTTATATTTAGCACGGGTATAATTGGTTCATTCGGATCAAATCAAGTTTATTAATTATATTTTAAATTACTAGTAAAACTTTTATTAGTCATTAAAAATATTTTTGTGATTTATATTTAATAAAATATCAATTATAATATTGTCGTTTTCAACAAAAAACCAAAATTGGGAAAATTTTAGAATAAAAAAACCATATACAAATAAAAATTGTGCAAAGGCCAAAATCATATCGAATTTTTAAAAATATATATGGTATATATATACATGCACGAACTACTGATATAGGATGGTACGGAATAGTCCATTGTGCAGCCTGACAAGGGGCGACCCTGCAGTAAACAGTACATGGAAGATAGGGCCAACATAGATCATTCCTTGAGCATCTTTTGCTTGATTGCTTATTGCGAACACTTTGTAGACTGGAATAAAGTGTTGTAGACAAACATGACTTTGGGTGCTTCGATCAAAATCTTGTTTGTTTTTTAGTACCATTGAAGGTTGAATGGAATTGATGGTAGGCAGGTTTGTTGATCTTTCATCACCGTCAAGTCTTAGCATGGATGGTCTTGATATAATTTTCAACATGTTTATGCTTCCATGGTAGAGTCTCTTTCGATATAATTTTCGACATGTTTATCCAACATAAAGCATGTTAATGGTGGATAAGCATAAGAAAAACCATGGTGGGGTTCCAAATGTGAAAGTATTGTTGAAACGCAATTCATAGCAATCACCTGCCAAGTCCATCAATTTGACATCTTCAAAAACGTTTGCTTCCTTGCAAATTTATTCCTACACAGTTCATGATGCAGGGACACGTGCAACTTTGATGCAAAATTACATGACTTTGAAAGCAAGCAAAAGTAGGCTGTCTGTAACATTCACTACAATAATATTAGACATTAATAATTAATGAGAAATTTGTTGGAAAAAACAACATCCTACAAATATCTTCTAATTTATTTCACATGAATAAGGCCTTTGCCCTAGAAATTAATGATATGCTATCTTGCAACGATCAAATCTAAAATAGACTAAGTCATTTTTTTCAAAAGTGAGGAATTTTACATGATCAAATCTGAACCAACTAAATAATGATTTTTGTTCAACTACCAAATGCCCCTTTTTTTCTTTGGCAGTGATCGAATCAAAGATTTATTAAGTCATTTCTTAAAAAGTAATATATTTAATATAATATTATTTTTGAAGGATCTCACGATTTAGCCATATTTAAAAATTTTTATTTCAAGAATAAGAAAGCCCATGGGCTTAATTTATGTACACTCGGGCCCATTACAATTGTAAGTCGACTATAATACTATGTAACAACCTAATTTAAGTGTAAATTAATGGGCCGTTATTTTGTTAACAAATTTGTTAACTAAAGTTAAAAACTGCAATCATATTTTTATTAACATATTATATTTTATCTATTTAAGAATTGGATAGGGAATAATTTTGAGGGTTTTTATAAAATTTAGAATTTTTTTATTTCACCAAATAGGCAAAACACAAACAGTAGCATGTTCGACTCAAAGCATTAGACGAAGTAAGGGGAGTAAATGGGCATGAATCTAAATTGGCACAGGCCTCTGCATTAAATATGCTTGTGGTACAAAATAAAAATAAAATAAAATAAAACTCGACGGTGTAGAAATATTTTTATTAAAACTGTCCGGGACCCTGGCACCCCCAACCTCCACCCGACCACTCCAATAATTTCTGGGCCATGCTGTATATCATCTTATGTAATATCATATATTCATTCTTGATAGGTTTTTTTGGCTATAATTTTAGATCATTAAATAAAATAATTTATTAGATCTTCATGGTAGTTTTTTTGGTAGAATTAGATATTAAAAAAATATTTATATAATAAACTATAACTTATTAGTTGGTGTTGAGATCTTCACTAGATATTGTAGTTATTTTTTACATAAATTTTGATTGGTATAATTGATATTCAATTAAAAAAGAAATTATAACAAACTACATCTCACTGGTTGGATCTAGAGATCTATATGAGACGTTGGGAGTTCATAAGGTCGATGCCCATGATCAGTCAAAAGCCGAGGTATATTACAACTGTCATGTAACTGTGGCATTACGTAGTTCATATGATCTTATTCCTTTACAAACACCAGAATTGCACTAGAGCATAGAAACGATTTTTGCGACACAAGTATGTGAATCATATTGGTTGATTCACCTAGTGCCTAATTGTTTTGGCCAATTAACCAAGAAAGTAAGCATATATATGACTCAGTTCAGACTCGAAAGTGGCTAAGGGAGTGGTCTTCCAGGCCTTTGGAGAAGAAGTAGGACAGAAAACCCCCAACGGTTGTTTCCCTATACTTGGCTGGGTTGGATTCCGAGAGCAACTCATTGATGGGGCCATAAATCCTCTTCTCTGCCCGCTTTGGGCTGAAGAAGCATGCCACCGACACTCTTGGCCCATGGCGGCTTGCAGGAACCCTATGTTTGATGCTCTTGTACTGCTCATTACTGATCAACTGGAAAGCATAGAAACCACAAACAAACATGTCGAAAGAAAAGAAGAAAAGAATATTAAACCAAAAACACATGACAATATGGTAAATATAAATCACCTGTAGAAGGTCTCCTATGTTAACAACAAGAGCGCCATGGACGGGATTGACATCCACCCACGCATCCTTGTGGAAGACCTGGAGCCCCCTACCTGGTCTTGGAGAAGAATGGTCATGAAAGACGGATCTGTATGTGCACATATGCCATATGTTAATTTTGGTTCTGGGCAAGGAGGGTAGTAATGAGTTGTCATTGAAATCGCATCCACACAGTTCATCTCTTTTAGATAACTGCGCTCGAGACCGAGGCTCTCCGATATCAACTCCGCCATCGTTTTCCCTAGCTTGTCAACTTGATCAGCGTATTCAAGGACTGCTTCTCTGGGTAGCCACCAAAATATGCAGACATCAATGATTCCTATGTTTATAAGACGTTGATCACTTAGGTTGTTAGTACTGATCACGAATATTCATGACACACGTTGATGTTTGTTATCATGAGTAGTGATCAGCAATTGCCTAGAAAATTTATAACAAGTAAAGAGAACTCTACCTAGATTGAAGAGTTAAATGTTTACCTGCAGATTTGAGGTATATCTTGAGCATCAATTTTACCAAGATCAAATTTGTAATTGAATGTATCTCTCCAACTCGCAGCACTGGACTGGAAAAGATCATAGTTGGAGTAATACATGAATCTCTTGGTTGGATCCCGGTTATATAACTTCATTTTTAGCTCAGCAGGCTGCTCATGGAATTGACGCACTCTGGAAATCATTTCATCAAGAACACCGATCGGTATTCCATGGTTGACAATTTGGAAGAAACCCCACGACTCCGATGCTTGCCGAATTTTGTCAACAATCTGTACTCTTCCCCAACCATCGACACCGTCGAGGTCGATCGTTGGAACTTGCAAGGTTGATAGTACTTGGCCAGTTTCGGAGTGTTTGTCCGGCCTCTCCTCGGTTGGATATATGAAAATTTTTGGTATTTTGACGACACCGGAATCGACCAGACCTTTCACTCCGGACTTCAAATCGTCGAATTCTTTCAAAGCTGCAACACGATCGAATCCGTCTTCCATATTGTTGCCAAGATGATTATTACTGTAGTTCGCTTGATGTTATGTGAAACTAGTTCCTTCGTTTGATGAATTTATATATACTAGAGAAACATACAAGGCATAAATATAATTAGTTCCGAATTAACAGAGATAGCAAGCAAAGTCCCAACACCATGAATTGAAAAGTTGGCTTAGAACTGCACTGATTGATGTGTTGTGTTTATTTACTGAATTTCCATGCAATAGTTTGAGACAGTGAAAGAATTTTTTCAAAGAAAGGATAATCATCGAGCTTGTTCCACTCAATTATTTGTGCTTTCTTGTGTCGGCATTTGTTAGCTAGTCGCTGTCTTTTCTCTTGTCTCTGTCATGTAACCAGATTGCACCATTAACATTTGATAAGGTTAAAAGTATTGTCATCATGTATCAAAGGTAAATATGTATCGTGTTTGAAAAAAAATAACTGGAGCGATTAATATCTAAAACTCTTTTCTAATTTTTTTTTCACTTGAGCTGAACTGGATATATTTCTAAACGTCCAAATAGTGGAAATTTCAGGATCCAAGACAAGGACAACTGTCAAAATAATTCCAACGACCAACAAATGATTTTGTCAATCCTAGTATAATACCATGGATATACGTTAAATGCTTATTTTCTTGCCATATGTAATATGCTATATAATTATCTACTTATGCACCACATTATTATAGAAAGTTGCAACAAAATGGAGGTGAAAAAAGGGTTTCTTTTTTTGTTTTCCTTCTCTTAGATCAGGGCTTCTATCTTGGCAATTCATTAAAATGGGATCCCCAAGGTAACTTTTCATTGTATTGGGACTCAATGGACAGAAATGCCCGACTTAAATATTTTGAAAAAATCAATTAACTGTTTTATTGATTTATAACTGGGCGGTTTTTATTTTTTACTTCACTCTAAGCTAACCCGAATGGTAGTATTGTTATTAGTACATTTTTTTCTTTTTTGGTAATTATAATTTTCCCATCAGCGGGTAACATAATATTTTTCCTTTTTTAATAAAAAGCTCAAAAAAGAATCATAAAGATTTAATATCATTTTCTAGGTGGGAGATATGTAATTTCTTTCGTCTAATAGTTGAATGTTGAATATCTTGATTGAAACTTGAAAATTATAGAGAATTGACAACTAATTCATTAATTTTGTGTGACCTTACTTTTTTCATATTTTTGCTTAAAAAATTCTTTGTGCACCACTAAAATTACATAGATTTTGCCAATTCATGTTTGATTGACGTAAAGAAAGGTGTCATGTAAGTATTATCCATGCAGTAATTAATTTTTATAACTAATCAAAGCCTTAATGGTGATAAAAAGTTGAGAAAACTAATAGTGCATATATCATTATTCTTTTTACTACAAATTAGGCAAGATGTCACACTATGTGTGACTTATACTATAGATAAATTTTAATTTAACAGATAAATTCTCATTAAATAATAAAATAAAATTTAATAATTTTATATATTAGTTATAGACTCTAATTAACTTTAAACATAGATCCTAATTGAATGAAAAGATAAATTATTAGAATTTTTTTTATTAAATTTTGATTGGTTAAAATTCTTACTTTTAATCAGGGGCTCTTTTATTAATAAGAGTAGATTGACCGAAGATATAGAAATCAATGTTCTGAGTTTCACCTCTAATTATTTCCCACCGGCAAAGGGAACAAGTATGCTTGATACATACGTTTCTTATTCAATCATATTAACCGTCTTAGAGATGTTTCAAAGTAAAAATAAAGACTTTGGGACCGGTGGGAATGTTTGTCTCTTCTAATTGCGCCTACCAACGTTGTATATATCACCTTGTTTCATTCTGTTTTGTGAAAAAAAATCATTTTGTTTCGTTCTCCATATGCATGTACAGTAAATATATTCCTTCTAAAATTAGTAACAGTCAATACTACATGAGGGCATGCCTAGTTACACTGCTCAAAGATGTGCAAATGGGTATATGAAAATCAGGTTTGTCTATCTCTCGAGATGTCTGTCCATGCATATCGATAGACATCTTCTATCTCAAAATACCTAAAGTAGTCCGCAAGGTTGAGTTCAAGTTAACCGACCTAACCGGGACCAGTGACATTCTGGTTTGATTCCTGAGCATATACTAAATTTTGAGTGTTACATTGTGCACCATCAAAATTACATAACTTTTGCCAAATTTATGTTTCATTGGCGAAAGAGTAAGTATAATCTAGGAAGTAATTAATTTTTATAACTAATCAAAGCCTTAATGGTGACCAAAAATGGAGAAAACTAATAGTGCATATATCATTATTCTTTTTACTACAAATTAGGTAAGATACCGCACTATGCGTAACGTATACTACAAATAAATTCTCATCAAATAATAAGATAAAATTTAATAATTTAATATCTTAGATATAGGCTCTGATTAACTTTAAATATAGATCTTAATTGAATGAGAAGATAAATTATTAGAATTTTTTATCAAATTTTAATTGGTTAAAATTCCTACTTTCAATGAGGGGCCTCTTTTAGATTGACTGAAGATATAGAAATAAATGTTTTGAGTTTCACCTCTAATTTTTGCCCACCGGGAAAGGGATAAGTATGGATGATATATGCATTTCTTATTCAATCATATTAACCGTCTTATAGATGTTTCAAAGTAAAAATAAAGACTTCGGGACCTGTGGGAATGTTTGTCTCTTCTAATCGCGCTTACCAATGTTGTATATATCACCTTGTTTCATTCTGTTTTGTGAAAAAAAAAATCATATTGTTTCGTTCTCCATATGCATGTACAGTAAATATATTCCTTCTAAAATTTGTAACAGTCAATAACACATGAGGGCATGCGTAGTTACACTGCTCACAGATGTGCAAATGGGTATATGAAAATCAGGCTTGTCTATCTCTCGAGATGTCCGCCCATGCATGTGCTCGGAGAAGATGGTTGCATGCGTGTCTATGATGTTCTTCAAATACACCAAAAGAGCTGAATTCTCCTCCAGTGGGAGGAGATTTTGGTGCCGCCCAAAACTTCCACCAATCACATTTCGTGTGTTTTTAATGAAATATTACGAAAATTCTCAAAACAATGGTCATTATCGAATGGATGTTTTTCTTCTAATGTGATTGGTGGCTATGCCACGGAGGAGGAGATTTCGTCTCATTGCTAGCCGCTCAACTTGAGATGGGCATGGCAAGTATTATATATCGGAGAAAAAATAAGCGTTAAGGTAAAACTAAAAGTTTATGTATATATGTATATATATATATATATATATATATATATATATAAAAGACTTGTTGTAACACCTAGCACCTAATTAATCACAAGTATAATCCAAGAATATTAATTTACGGTTTGGTATGAAGATCAAAGGTTGAACGAATTAATTAAAAAAAATGAACTTTTCTTTCATGAGATTTTTGTCCATGATTATTAACCGTGAGTCTATGTTCTGCAGGTTCGTTCTAATTCCTCATTGAGTAGCCAATGAAGACAACGTTTAACCTTTTTTCTTAAACGCAATTTACCAACATGTTACGGGATCCATTTCAATATAATTGAGCCATTTTGATTAACTTATAATCCGTCTCATATAACAATTACGGCCAATTGCTATTGCCCATTATGCCAATATATAGGAACACCACAAACCTATTATCTTATTGTACTCTTATACAGGTAAATGATATTCTACCTTGCTTGTTGACTATGTCAGGTTCTCGCTCTTGGACAGTTTACACTCTCAGTTGATTTGACCCCGACCCTCTTCAAGTTTAGATCAGTTCCAGTGAATGGTATTTGTGACTTGTATATAGGCTAATAAAAAAAAACTTTATTCCTTGAGTTAATTTTTGAATTAAGAAATACACTGTGATACCTATTGCAAGTCCCTTTTAGGGGCCTACAGACTTAACAGTGGTATCAGTTGGATTAAGAGAGTCCAGTGATACCTATTGCAAGTCCTTTTATTGCAAGTCCTTTTGGGAGCCCAAGGGCCTAACAGTGGTATCAGAGCTTGATTGGGGGGCAAAAGGGCTCAATAAGTGGTATCAGAGCTTGGTTGGGGGCCGAAAGGGCCCAAAAAGTGGTATCAAAACTTGGTTACGATTTTGGGAGATTTAGTATTTGCCTACACTAAAGGGGCCTTGGTTAAGGGCCTTTCAGGCCCCAAAAAGTAGTATCAAAGCTTGGTTATGATCTTGGGAGATTTAGTATTTGCCTACGCTAAAAGGTCTTGGTTAGGGGCCGAAAGGGCCCAAAAAGTGGTATCAGAGCTTGGTTGCGATCTTGGGAGATTTGGTGTTTGCCTACGCCAAAGGGCCCAAGAAGTGGTATTAGAGCCTTGTTGCGATCTTGGGAGATTTGGTGTTTCCTTACGCCAAAAGGCCCAAGAAGTGGTATTAGAGCTTGGTTGCGATCTTGGGAGATTTGGTAATTTAGTGTAGCGATCTTGGGAGATTTGGTATTTGCCTACGCTAAAGGGCCTTGGTTGGCGGCTAAAAAGGCCCAAGAAGTGGTATCAGAGCCTGATTGCGATCTTACGAGATTTAGTGTTTGCCTATGCCAAAGGGCCCAAGAAGTGGTATTAGAGCCTTGTTGCGATCTTGGGAGATTTGGTGTTTCCTTACGCCAAAAGGCCCAAGAAGTGGTATCATAGCTTGATTTGGTAATTTAGTGTTTGTGTACGCTAATTATCAGAGTTTTGCCTACGTCGATTGTCGAAGTTTCCTTCAGAGTTTTACCTCAAAATTTCCTTCAAAGTTTTACCTACGCCGATTGTCAAAGTTTCCTACAGAGTTTCCTTCAGAGTTTTACCTGCGCCGATTGTCGGAGTTTCCTTCAGAGTTTTATTTACACCGATTATCGGAGTTTCCTTTATGGGTTCCACCCGATGATTTGAGGGGAGTTTGCCTACACCGATTGTCGGAATTTCCTTCATGGGTTCCACCTGATAATTTAAGGGGAGTTTGCCAGCCTAAGCCGATTGTCGGAGTTTCCTTCATGGGTTTCACCTAATGATTTGAGGGGAGTTTGCCAGATAATGATATGTGAGTGCCGATGGAGATTGCCACACAATGATGATTTTGGGAACGCTCGATGTGTGAAGGGGAGTTGTTGGGTTTATCTCACATTGGTCGTGGATGGTGTTGGTATTCCCGCCCAACGTGTAAAGGGGAGTTGTTGGTTTTATCCTATATTAGTTCCCGATGTGTGAAGGGGGGTTGTTAGGCTTATCTCACATCGATTGTGGATGGTGTTGGTGACTTGTATATAGGCTAATGGGAGAGTTAACTTTTGGATTAAGAGAGACCTTTGACACTTATTGTAAGTCCCTTTTGGGGACCCAAAAGCCTAACAGTAGTATCAGAGCTTGGTTGGGGGCCCAAAAGGCCCAAGACCTAGTATCATTGTTATTTAAAGACTAGCCATTTTTAAAAAGCTTCTGACAACTTATTTCAAATAGTTGTCACCACTCAATCAATCTTGACATGATATAGGAGTACCACAAATTTATTTTATGGTTTATAATATTGATTAGTTTTTTGGTTAATGTGGTTATTATTCTTGCAAAAGTTATGATCATTTTTTCATCCCTTGAGTAATACTAGTCCAAAATGTTTAATGTTTCGAATATATATGTTTTTCGTTACCTATAATAATTTCATATTATATAAGTCTCTATGCATTTAAATAACAAACTAATTATGATATGGGTAAAGTGAAGGAGAGCACGGGGTAGAAAAAATTTTCTGCCCCGAGCTCTTTTCTGGGCCGTTCGATTATAAGGACGGCCTAGATCTAATCCATTTAAAAAAAATAATTAAAATTTTATTTGGGACGTGCGATTACAAGGACAGACCAGATTAAATGTTAAAAAATAACCCAAACCCGCCCGTCGCTGCCCCGCCGCATTGTTGCCTCATCGCGGATGCCACTGCCCTGTTGTTGCCTCTCCCTCCTCCTCTCTCCCCCCACCACAGACGCTGCTGCCCGCTCCCCCTCGACCCCTGTCGTCCCACCCCCTACGACCTGGCCGCAGGGAGGGCAGGACGACGGGTCGAGGGAGAGGGGCGGCAACGTTTGGGGCAAGGCGGCATCCAGATTTTATTTTGTCGCAGCCTGATCTAGTCGCCACTGGGCAGATTCGGCCGTGACAAACAAAAAAAGAAAAGAGCCAGATCTTGGCCGCGCGGCCCAATCTGGCCACAGTTGGCCATGTCCGGCAGCCCCACGGCCGGATTTGGCTAGTGGGCAGCTAGATCTAGCCGCTGCAAGCCGCTCGTGACCGGTACAACGCCGGCGGAGGTTTTTTTAAAAAATAATAGATCTGGACTGTCCTTATAATCAGACGGTCCAAATAAAATTTTGGTTTTTTAAAAAAAAATTAATTTATCTGGGTCATTTTTATAATCAGATGGCCCAGATCGATACCCGGGGCAGAAAAAATTTTCTACCCCAGGCTCACCTCAGCCCTTCTCTATTGATATATACCACTCTTTAATTATCACTGTAAAAAAATTGGTATTTCTCCGCGTTAAAAAAATATAGTTGAAAAAGTAGTACTTTACTCCATATCTTCTTTATGCCAATTTTATAGTAGAGAAAAATTTTAGATTTATTTTTATATTTATTTTTAAAAATAAGTGTTAATTTTCAAACTTTTTTCCACTTCAAAAAATAAATATGCAGAAACTTTTCTCCACTCAATTTTTCTCCACATTTTAAGATTACAAACATAATTTGGTTTAAATAAAAATTAATAAAATAATATGTATTCACTTTCAAATATTTCCAAATATAAAAAAACATAGGTTTTCTTTGTAATTAAAATTGAGAGAAATGTTATTTTTGTTGTACTGAATATATTCATGACCTTTTGTTTTCTTTTTTTCGTTTGGGTAGATCTGATCTGATATATTGGCTGATGATCACTAGCTAGTATAAGTAACCATGCTACAAAGAATCCAATGTTCTTCCTCAATCCTTCCTTCTGTCTTGTAGATCAACATCTCTTTTGTCCCTTCTATTTTTCAACGAGAAGGTTCTGAATATAACAATTGTATATCATCAAAAGACAAAGTGGGTCTCTTTGTAACAGTTCGGTTCACATGAAAGTTCTCACATGAATCCTCTGTAAGAACTGGTAAGTGGAGGAAGAAGCAATTAAAAAAGGATCTATGCAATGAAAATGAAGGAACCAATTCCCGGATTTACAAATCTCTTGTTTTTTCATGTGCATGCATGTGAATTAACAGTTTCATATTGGATCACCTTGCAAGATAAAGTACGACTAAATTGATATTTCCAATGTGGTAAGGACAGCTTTTGTTGTTGCCTGGTAACTTGGATCAGAGAAGTCTAAGCTCAACCAAGTTGATCACAAGATCAACAACGTTGTGATCTGCATGAAGCTTTCTTATCAATCTCTTAAAGTTGAATTGAAGATATTAACAATATTTGTTTAGTATAGCTGGGATTCCTCCAAATATCAATAACCCTTCCCCAATTTTGTAGTGAAACATACAGACATGGACAACCATGAGCATATGTCATGCATCATCTACTGCACCTAAGTTCATGGACTGTAATTCACAACAGTAGCATGAAACAAGATTTATCTACAGATGCCAACTTGGGTACAAGCAAAATGATGGATATAGCTAGAAAGACACCAAAATGAAGATCAAACGGTTGAAAAATGACAAGCTCACAATAGAAAACAAATTTGCAAATAGGAAAGTATGTAGTAACGCACATTGGATAGGTGAATAGAAATAATAACCGCTTTTACACCACTTAATTCACTAAGTATTCCTGATCATAACCAGCTTGATATCTAATTGCTAATTAGATAAACAGTACACTATAATAGTATTATAATTCATCAAATTAATTATGCATTATATATATGAGCATGATATTCCTACTTTTATGGTCCTCCATACAATTCAAACTCTTCCCATTTTTCTCCAAGTCTTCATTCCTTCCCTTGAAAAACTCTCTATTGTCAGCTTCGTCTCCCCATCCGGCCAGCAAGCACTCCATCTTATCTGCCTTTGATCCCTCCCATTTCGGTTCTTCCTCTGCAACAACTAAAACTCTTCCCTTATTACCATGGCTAACCAATACATGAACCCTTAAATATCTTAGATACTAGCTAGTACTTTTCTGCTCTTGGCACGCTCGTCAATAGAAGCTAGATCAAGTCATGGGTCTGGAAGTTGCACATCACGAGTTGCCGCGCATCAAGCCTGTTAGGACCAAACCCAAGAAGAAGGAGATTGATGAAGAAGTAGTAGTCGTAGAAGAATCAGGAATGCTGGACACTCCCACGTCGGAAGACTGCATCTTGAGGCGGCTCTTGATCTGCCCACCTGCTCCGAAGAAGAAGCGGCCGCCGGCCAAACGCAAGTTGTCGTCCCCGGCACCATCAACGACGACAACTCTAGAATTCTTCGATCTTACTTCTGTTTTTGTTGCTGTTGCTCCACCACAACGAAAGAAGATCAAAACAGCGTGGGTGAGGATTGATAATATATGTATCAGTCAACTTACGTATGAAGCACTAGTACTCCTCATCAGTCCATATTGAGAGTTGAAACATTCATTTGATCATTCTGTTACATATATAGAGCAAAGTACTCACTCCAACTGCTTGTTTGAGCTTAGGTGATTTGTGACCCAGTTATACCGACAAACAGAGTGGCAGTGAATCTAATTGGAAAAGAGAATGCTATGCTTTTGGCAGTGAATCTAATTGGAAAAGAGAATGCTATGCTTTTTATTATCTTGTAACTCTTGTTATATGTGAATCATGTGAATGCATAGATCATGTCTAATGAATTAGGATAAACATGCAACGAAGCCAAAATGGATAAAATGTTATGGTTGTGTCTTTTACTCACGAGGTTAATTATTGTGAGATTCTTCAGATTAATTCCACGTACTTACAATAGGAGAAGATCCTGTTTATAAATGGGAATAGACTATAGTATCTTTAACTTGGGTTAACCATTTTAAAGAAATGACAATAGCCTATTATATTACACTTTGGGCCGGGTCGTTACAATTATGATCCCCTTGATGCATGCTTGTGTTGGGTTGTCCCTCCTTCGTAAATACATGAACTTACAACTCTATTTTGGGCAAAAATTAAGATTTTCCAGATTTGGTTAGTTGAAAGGAATAAAAGCAACGTACGACGCTTTTCTTCTTTGGTTTTTCTGGTTTTTGGGTTTTAGAGAAAATTGTTGCTGCAAAGGGAGAAAGAAAATTGTGTGGATTGAAGAAAGGTGAATGTTTTGTTGAGATTGGCTTGCAATCGTCAATGGTAACTTCGCCAAGTTCTTAATCTGTAATATTCTTCCTTTATTATCTTCTACGACTTTATACCAATTTTGTAGAAAGTACAGTAAATTGGTATTGGGGAGTTTGTTCTCCTGTGGATCTATTCTGTATCAAAATTGTGATATAGTGAATTTGATCTGGCCGTTTGCCCCGTGGTTTTTCCCCAAATTTGGGGTTTTCCACGTAAAATTATCTTGTCTTCTCTCTCTATTTGCTTGGTACTTTTCATCCTTATGTGTTGAAATAGGGGATTTGTATTTGGTTTGTTTGGTTAATCCCAACAAGTGGTATCAGAGCCAAGAGGTTTGCAAGTTTTGGTTGTTGATATTTGATGCCCACCAGGTGTTCGACAAAATTTCTAAGAGCCTAGTTGGTGTGTCTGTGATTTATATTTCAACAAGATGGCTGATGAGAAGTATGTTAAGATGATATCTCTTAAGGGGCCTAGTAACTGGCATTATTGGAAAGGAAAAATGATTGATCATTTATATTCCAAGGATTTATATGAACCTATCACTGGTCAGAAACCGGCAGAGGTGACTGAAAAAGACTGGAATAAGTTGGATAGGAAGGCTATGGCCTGTTTGAGACAATGGGTAGATGAAGTTGTGTATCATCATGTTTCTGAATTGACGTCCTCAAAAGCAATATGGGATAAACTCCAAGAAGTTTATGAGAGGAATACTGCTGGCAATAAGACCCTTTTGATAAGGAAATTGGTGAATTTGAGGTATAAGGATGGAACTGACATAAGTGAGCATCTCAATGAGATGAAGAGTATTATTACTCAACTTGCCAGGATGAAGATGACTCTAGATGAGGAATGACAAGCTATCCTGCTCCTCAACACTTTGCCAGAGAGTTGGGAAACATTGGTGATATCTTTGAGCAATGCTGCTCCGGATGGAAAACTCACAATGGACATGGTAACAAGCAGTTTACTGAATGAGGAGGTGAGAAGAAAATCTCTACCAACTTCAGGGTCTCATGCATTAGTGTCAGAAGAGGCAAGAGGTAGATCGAGAAATAGAGACACAGACAGAAGGGACAAGAGTTGAGGAAGGTCTAAATCCAGGAAGCACTTGAAGTGTTATTATTGTGACAAGACAGGTCATATGAAGAAGGATTGTTGGAAGCTCAAGAAAGACTTGAAAAATAAGGACAACAAGGATCAAGGAGAAACGAACACTAATGTTGTGCATGATGACATGGTGATTCTTTCT